>PVHY01016443.1:0-33757 GCA_004024945.1 Uropsilus gracilis
AACAAATGTAAAGGCAACAACTGCCTTTCTCTAATAGTGACAAATATCAAAATAGTGATAATACCAGATTATTAGGAGTTTGTAAAAATGGCATTATCACTCAGAGACATGTGGAAGTAGAGGTATAATTGACAAAGTGTCATGGAAGGCAAATTTGCAACAAGCATATACTGAATACATACCTATTATTTTATCTCGCAATTTCCCTAATAATTTATCCTACAGAGGTCTTTGTACATGTGGGAAATGGCACACAAATTTGAAAAGTAACTGCAATATTTTTGGTAGAATCCAATGTTCGCAAGTAACTGAACTCTCCATCATTATGTACTATTTCCCTGAATAGAATAACACATAATGCTAGTGGGAATGCAAGCTGATTCAACCTTTAGGGAAAGTAGTATGGAAGTATCTCAAAATATTCCATGTGGATCTACCATTTGATCAGTTATTCCACTCTTAGGCATCTATGCAAAAAATTCAGAAACAGAAATTCAAAATGGAAATTTGCTTCCCATTCCTTACTATAATGCTATTTTCTATAGTTAAACTAAGCAAACAAGCTGAGTTCTCCAGAACAAATCAAGAAGATTTAGTATATATATGCATAGTGGAATTACTACTAAATGATCCAAAAAATAAACTCATGCCATTTGCAGCAACATGAATGGAGCTTGAAAGGATAGCACTAAGTGAAATAAGTATGAAAGAGAAAGATAAATACCAAATGATGTGATTAATACATGGGATACAAACTAAATAAATTAATGAAGACAAGCTGAAAAACTAACCCCTGATAGTTGTCTACAGAACTGAAGCATAATGGGGAATCAATGAGGAGAGAACAAGGAGGGAAGTAAGCACACTGGTCTATGGTGGTAGGTATACTATGGTAATACCTGATAAGGTACTCAAATATTACTTCAGTTAAAATTAATTAATTATAAAAGTATACCACATAGCAATTAAAAAGAATGAGATGAATTTACAAATTTTGATATGAAAAGTACTCCAAAATATATTGTTCAGGAGAACTGATGTAACTAAGAGTGTTCCTATTTGTTTAGTAATATACATTTGCACACACACGTATATACACATACATTTCTGTAAGAACTTGGCAAAAGTGTTTGTCTACTATAAGAAATGGCTGATGCAGAACAGACAAATTACTTTGACTTTATTTTGTGCCTGAACTTTTAAAAATGTACAGAAATATCTATTTTAAAAACTGGAAAACTAGTCTAATGAAATAAAGTTTTGATGAGGATTCTGTTCATCAGTTAAATAATTGAGTAGACTTTTTTACATATAAGTGGCTTGAATTTTAACTTTCATCTGGATTAATTTATCAGTTTATAGTCACTAGAAAAGGAACAGAGGAGAAGGGAATATTCAGAATGGATTTTTAGGTTATTAAAAAAATCACAAACAGCATGTATATTGCTATGCACAATAGAGGTGCATTCTTTCTAATGTGGCTAATGGCTAACTCAATTTCAAAAACTCAGAACTGTCTTCACATGGGTATACAACAAGATCAGTTTAAAACAGTTGTCATTTAAAGGGGCAAATAATATAATTTTCTTAACTGTTCATCAAAAATAAATTTTTCTCTAAAAATACACATAATTTTGAATTTCACTGACCAAAATATCAAAATGTTTGAGCTGGTGATGTTTAAAACAAAATTTGATGATCTATTGGTATAATTTGTATGAAGGATAATTGGGCATTAAGTATTAATTTTTTTTAATATCCAAATCTTGTGATCAAGACAATTCTGCATGTTTAAGAGAAAATTCATTTAGTATTTTTTAAAAGGCTAAACACTTAAAATAATATCCAATAATGAATGACAAAAATGATGCTGCATCCATCTTCAAAAACATTAAGAATAAGTACAGTAAAATAAGTATTTTTGAGATATTCTTATATTTTTAATATCAAAGTATGATACTGTCTATCTACTGGCTTCATTTGTGTAAAACCTATAAGAATATAAAAATTGTAAGAGAGTGCATTCATTTGTAGGCATAAGAAACTACTAATAATGAAAGTCAGAAATATGCCCGAGGAAGAAGAGACTGATCAGTTCTGGAGAATTCACATATTTATTTTGCACATGTAAAGAGTCCTTTTAGATTTAGGCTGGGCATGGTGGCGCATGCCTGTAAGCAGCAGCCTAGGAAGCCATGGCCGAGGCTAGGGATCGTGGTTCGAGTGCTATCAGGGGTATCTGGTGAGACCTACTTCCAAAAAAATATAACTGGGTGCGGTGGCACGCACCTGTAATCCCAGCTACCTGGGAAGCTGAGGCTGGGGATTACTTGAGTTTGTGGTACCCTGGGCAACGTGAGTTTGTGGTTCCACAGGCAAAAATAGCGAGACCTAGTCTCCAAAAAAAAAAAAAAAGAGTCCTTATAGATTTCCCAGACATCTGTGAAGCTGTGAAGCTGAGTACTTAATGACTATACATTATAAAAAAAAAAAAACACCGAAAGCTTACCTCATATGTAACAGATTGCCATTTCTGCTCATTCTTGTGTAGAAATCGTTTCTCAGAAGTCACATTCTATATTGTCATTTTTGTGGTATAATAGTCATATAAATAATAATGTTTTGATCAACATTTAAACAATTTACCTTTAAAAACACATTTATTTTATAATGACAGTTTGTATATATTTATCAATTTCAAAGATACATTACTTGTAACTAAATCATTTTAAATAATATCAGTAGGATTGTTGTGTGATGAGATATACATGAATTATGTCTTCTAAAATATGAATTACTTTGAAATAAAGGGGTTATGAGCAGATACTACAAACTACATAAAATTATTACACTTACGATTCTAAAATAACAATAATAGACATGATGAGATTGTGAAGAACTGAATGCTCTTGTCTTGTGATGACAGCATTAATTGGTGCAACTGAGGGGGGTAGAAGACATTTGGTAATTTGTGATGAAAGAACTTAAAGTGTTCTATACAATAACTTCAAGCCGGGCAGAGTGGTCTGTAAGCTTCAGCCTGTGAAATGACTGGGGCTAGGGATTGTGGTTCGAGTCCCGCTCAGGACAATGTAGCAAGACCTGGTCCCAAAAAATAGCTGGGCGTGGTGGCACATGCCTGTAAACCCAGCTACCTGGGAAGCTGATGGGGATTGCTTGTGTCTGTGGTACCACGGGCAACGGGAGTCTGTAGTTCCATGAGCAAAAAAAAAACAAAAAACAAAAAAACACAACAACTTTAGTCCTTAGACTATCTAAAGAAAACAATACAGACATCTACTTTACAAATGGCCAGAGTTGTAGTCAAAGATGTTCACCGAAATGTTATTTCTAATAATGAAAAAATATATGTAACCATAAATTCTGAGATTTGAATAACAGTTAAATTATATTATGTACCTAAGGCAGAATATACAGTTATTAAAGTAATACTTTTGAAAAATAAGATGTGGGAAATTGAGAAAATAGGTTACAATTTTGCATGTATGTTAGATTCCATTTTTTCATATTAATATAATTTCCTTATAAATGCAAAGAAAGCATAGACTTAAAATGACATGACTATTTTCATTGGGATTATGAATATTTCACATGTTCACTTTATTTGAACTTTTATATATTTTCAAAACTCTCTACAATTGTTTTAAAACTATACAGGTTTTAATTTAATCACAAATATTAACAAACAACTTAATATATTTAATAAGGTTAAAATGGGGTTTTCAATTTTACTTTTCATTTCTCAACAGCTACCTAATATGCTGAAAACACATGGTCCAACTAGAGTATGCTTACAATATTCATGTTGATTAGTTAATGCTCTTTCAGTAACAAACAGGGCAAAATTACTTTAAATTTACTTCTTTAAATTTACTTATTTTACGTATCTAATAAGGTGCTTAAAAACCAGCTTGTTATGATATAAGCAAAGTATTGACCTTGTTTTACACTGTTATTTCTCAATAATTCTTTGTATACTGTAGCTCTCAGCTCTGACTTGAGTTTATTATTGCACTGGTTCCTGTGGTGTGATGCCAAAGGATCAATGATCTGAGTCCACACTATGTAAGTGCCCACTTAAAGAATATACAACCTCATATAAAATGATGATACCACTGACCATTTGATAAATTATATGCTTTAAATAATTTCAAATTTATTTATTAATTTTTTTAGCTGAAGGGGTATAGCTTACTTACCAGGAGCCCTTCCCAACTCATATCCTGATTTGCCTTTTATAAAAATTCCACTGAAGTTTTCTTCCCCAAACAGGACATAGATGGCCAAGATGGACAGTAAAAAAGTCTCATCATCACTTATCTTCAGGAAAATGTATATCAAAACATAGTAAATTACACCCGTGAGACTGGCCCATATCTAAGGCTAGAAACAACTGCTGATGAAAACATACAGAAAAATGATTCTTCATACATTTCCAGTAGGAATGTAGATTAGCTCAATCTCTATGAAAAACAATATGAAGATTTCTCAAAATATTAAAAATAGATCTACCATATTACCTAGCAATTCCATTCCTAAACATCTACACAAAGAAAGCAAAAATGCTAACACAAAGGGACATATCCACTTCTATATTCATTGCAGCACTATTTATAATAGTCAAGTTATGGAAACTATCAAAGCACTCAAGGATAGAAGAGTGAATTAAGATGATGTGGTACTATATACACTGTAATATTGGTCAGTTACGAAAAGTGAAAAAAAAAAGAAATGTTTCTCATGTGTGATTATATGGATGTAATGGGCAGGGGATTATCCTATATGAAATAAGTCAGAAGGTAAAAGCTGGTTTTGCTTATATATGTGGAAAATAGGGTCTAATAAAATAAAATCAATAGCAACTCATAGAAATCTGATTATAGAGCTGAAGCTACCAGAGTGGGAAGGAGAGGATAGATGGGGAGAGAATACAATGTATATTGTGGAGGACTATGGATGCTTTAGTGGTGGGTGTGGTATGGCAACATACATCTGAAATAAGTGATTCTATATGTAGTACATATGTATATATGTGTGTATATATATATAGGCCATATATACTGTTGTAAACTGTTACCTCAACTAAAAATAAATACGGCTTTTGAATAGTTTTCTTCTACATTAGACTATATAGAAAGCAAACATGCAGTTTTACTTTCAGCTTCTATATATATGTTTACTTTTATTTTTACTGAGGTAACACTGGTTTTGTATCGCTGTATATAATGATACAGAGGGACAGAATCACACCTCTTCAGAACCACACCACACTCACCACAAAGGCACCCATAGTCTTACATCCCATTGAGTTTTGTCCTTAATGGAATTTTCAATTTTATAGTCATATATCTAAGGTTCATATTTTGTTTTAGTTTTGTCTGACTGACTCTTGTTTTGTTTCTCTGTATTTTGCATAAAGTGAAGTCATCTGGTTTTTGTCTTTCATATTCTGTTTCACATAGCATAATCCCTTCTAGTTCCATCCATTGTTGTGAATGGCAGAGTTCATCTTTTTAAAGCTTTGTGGTATTCCACTGCCATGTAACAAACCTATGATTTTAATCTCATCAGCACCATTTTCTAACCAATCAAGTCGAAGTCTATTCACTCATTCAAAAATTAGGCAATGGAAAACTATTAACTTAGCGTAATATAAATTCACACTACTTATTTTATTCTTCCCAGCAAAAGGCTTATATAATAAAAGATATTGAAGTTATTAGACCCTTTTATATGAATTCTGGAGTATTAAAATATAAATGTAAAGATTGATTAAAAGAACAACTGAATAAAGAAAAAAATGTTTCAGATGTTAGGGTAAAATGAAAGGTAAAACAACTAAGTGCTGGATATTGAGTGCTAGCTCTATCTAGGTAACAGCAGGCAAATGATTTGAAAGAATTCAGTATTCAGTAATTGATACCAACATCAACTTGGGAGCTGCTTCTACAATACTTTATCTCTGAAAGATGGGTGTTACAGTCATAGAGCAGTGGGCAAAAAATTCTCATGATTTGTATTCACTCAACTTCTTACTATCCATTTGTTAAATTTCCCAGGTATAGCAACTTGTGACAATATACTTGAAAGAAAATAGCTAATGCCTGATCCTTTCTTTTCTT
Organism: Uropsilus gracilis; assembly: GCA_004024945.1. Classification (NCBI taxonomy): domain Eukaryota; kingdom Metazoa; phylum Chordata; class Mammalia; order Eulipotyphla; family Talpidae; genus Uropsilus; species Uropsilus gracilis. The sequence goes on from PVHY01016443.1 coordinate 6,144, forward strand.
CCAGCTATAACCTTTCTCCTTGCCCCAGGAACTTTTATCTTTTCCTGGAAAGTCACTAATGATCAAAAGTCTATTGATGGAAACACAGTGAATCCTTTGACCAGGGGAACCCATGGCAAGGAGAGTTCACAGATACACAGATCAAAGAAGATTATACTAGTGTAATAAAAATAGTTTTGATAGACTTGAACAACACACAATCACAATGTAAGCAGAGATAACGATTTTATTCCAGGATTGTTTGGGACTAAGTGATAGACTTACATTTAGAAAAAACCTGCTTTGCTTATATAAATCTGGCACTGTAGTGTCTGTGGAATTATTCATAAGCCCCATCAAAGAATGTAACAGTGAATTATAATGATAAATGGCAGAAGCCTATGTCCACCACAAAGCTAGTTTCAAGTTCATTTTCAGTTTCTGGTGGCTGTTGAATCTTCAGAGAAATTTCCAGTTCACCTTAATTAAATTAGATAATGTAATTTATGGGTTATTTCTGGACCACTGCTCTTCTCACTATAATGTAAATCATTCAAAAAGAGACTCATAAAATTGGAAATAAAAAGTAAATATAAAATTCCAGAAACAGTTCTTGATTATATAGACAATATATTAACTGAGAATTGGTTAACAGTAGAAATTACTTAAGTAGATGTTCTATATTTAACTCTTCCTAGACTGAAAACTATTTTATTTTAGAAGATTCTTACAACTACCATAAACAGTGTCTCCATTAGAAAAACAAATTCTTACTTTTTAGATGACCTAGGCTTGCTATTACTAATCTGTTAGCTCCAAAGGACTAGACAGCTTCTGCATAATGAGTTATTATATTCTTTTTAAAAGCACAGTAAAAGTAATCAATAAATACCATTCCAATGTAGGAAGTGATAACTCCTTTCATATTTTAACAGAGAAGAAAATCCATTTGAGGAAAACCTGACTCTGTCACAAAAACAAGTATTTAGATATTTATCAAACAACTAATATATGCTGATCTGTGTTCTATTAAAGATACAGATTAAAAAAAAATTCCAAACAACTGATTACTGCCTTCAGAGCATTTACAGTCATGTGGTATAGACAGACAAGATTAAATTTTGTATGCATAAATAAATATTTAGATGGCACCTAGAATAATCAGGTAGCATATATGTGGGAGTGCAACAGATTAAAAAAGAAATAAATCTTAAAGAGCAGGCAGAAGTTACTGAAAAAAATGAGAGATTGTCCAGAGTATGCTCTGAGCATTCTAACTGCAGCAGAACATATGATTATGTATGGAATTGAGATGGCTGCCATAGACAAACTTTTAAAAACAGTGACATTTGCAAAGCAAAAAACAACAGCAATATTAATAGTCACCAAAACTACATCATTTCTACTTTATTCCAGTCACTATTTTAAACATTTTCACATATAGTAATTCATTTAATCTTTTCACCAATAATATAGTCTGAATAAATGTATTATTATTTTCAACATTCTACAAAATATTGAAATTTTCAACATGGTGCAAAATAGAGACCTGGAAAATTAAACAACTTGCTAAAGGTGACCCAGCCAATCACTGAACTGAAATTTAAGCTTGTTTGGACAATTTGTTCAGAACTCAATAGTGAGTACTATGACTTGTCCCTATAAGTGATAGTAAGTCACATAATTAAGTACGGAATTAATTATGAGAGTGAAACTACTGAAATATTTTAAGCAAAAAAAATGGATTTATATTTCAGAGTTTAGAGAACAGTGTCAGCAGGAGTGTTCAGGGTGGATAAAAGGAAGCAAGATCTGCAATATTAAATAAGTTTTTATATTGTTAAAACAAAAAAATAGAAGGTAGATATCAAATACATACTGGAAGAAAAAAATGCTGAGTTCTTTAGCTTATTCAACCAAATCTTCTATGCATATATATATTCCTATAATTATCTATCTTATATAAGTTGTATATATACATTTATGTTTATTAATGCCCAGTATCATGTATACATTTATATATATATATATTTACACATCATATATATATATATATATATATATACATACACACACAGAATAAGAGGATCTAGGAAGTATACAAGTTGAGCAAAAGGAAAAAAAAATAAATCAGTAAAAATCATTCATTTTAAAGTCCATTCTTACTAAGAGCTGTTTCAGAGAAAGCACGGTTGAAATCTGTTTAATATAAAGATAGACTGGAAAATTTCATGTAGTTTCTTTTGTGAACTAATAAAGCTGGTTTATAAAACTTGTTTGTTTTGCTAGAATATACTTTAACTGTATAACATAAAAGTCATTTTATATTAAAAACAACTTGGTTATTCAATAAGGTTGAAGAAATTTACCACATAAATATGTCCTGATGAGGACCACAATTGAAGACATTACATCATGCATTTAAGAATAAAAAATTTTAAAGAAATTGTTTTACATGGGTTAATCTTCCTAGGAAGCAATCAGAAGTAAAGGTAGTTTATATAACAGCAAATATGAAACCAGCATAAATCTTCCATCCTAATAAACACTAATGGATATGGCATTCTATTAGGTGTGAAGACAAAATGAAGAATTACTGCACATTATCCTTGAGATAGTAATCTGTTCACAGAGCACTTTTTGGCATTTTAGTTTATGCTTGCCTATAATTTTATGGTTTCTCAGATCATACTCAATCAGTAGGACCTTGTTAATAATATGGCACAAATTTAAATATCTAAGAAACTAATATACATATGAGGAGTATTTGAAGTGAACACCTCCTTCTCAAGTATGGTTTTTGAAGATGTTTGATTGTTCTTGAACACTGAATGAAATAATATTTGAAATAGCTACATTCATCAAATCTAGAGGTATGCAGCTTAAACTTGAATGTTTTTACCTTCAGGGGAGAATTTCCTTCACATATCCAGATTTTTCATGTTATATGTTAACTCAGGGCAAAGACAATTATTTTAGCTCCTACTATTATTTTGATTATTAAACATAGCATTACAGCTGAAAAGAAAATAAATGTGTGAGTGATAATATTAGTCAAATTAGTAACTAAGTCATCCAAATATTTATGCCTTTATTTTTTTACTCTAAAGTTTTGGTATATTTTCAAGTTAAAAATGCCAATCAATGATGATGATAGCAAGATAATGATCATAACAAAATGACAGCAATTTAGATTTGTTAGCCAGGTACTAAGTAATGAGGTAACTCATTTTATATTTCACCTTTTCTTCACAACAGCCTTACAAAATAGGCACGATCGTTATTTTTCCATTGTGTTATGGTTGAAAAGACTATGACCTAGAGAATTTCAAGAATTTATCCCTTTTTCCACTTAGATGCTTTTAAAAGTCTACATTAGTAGGGTAAGTCTAGGGTTTACATGTTAGGTGGCTATAAACAGAAAGTGATGCCAAACTTTAGTGCATTCAATCACAGATGGTCCACCTGTCAATTATTGAGTTGCTATGTCTCTCTCATACAGAAAGACATCCTGGGACTGGCCTTAAGTGTACTTTTTTTCTCCTTTGCCTCCTGGTATCTGAAAAGGGATATTAAAGAAAGATTGGAATACAGGAAGAAGACAAAGGAAAAACTTAACTTCTCTTTCTTTGCAGGAAATTGCTGTTTTACAATAACCTAATGTTCAAAAATAAATATTTTAGAAAACTGCAATGATCTTGCAAATTCCATTCTACATATTTATTTTTTCTTTTGCACAACAGGATAATTGATATCATCTCTAAAGTGTGGTAAAAATGTTTTTAAAAGTACATAGTGAAATATGCATCAATTTTGAAAATTTCTTCAAAATTTAAAATAAGCTATATATACAGTAAGGATAAATAAGGTATACTTGTTTATAACAGCAGCAGAAAAAAGTGTGAAGCAAAAACTAAACATCTAAAACTACCAATACCTTTTGTTTATATTTAATAAAACTTTTAGCTCTTATGATAGATATTTTCAATGTGCACACACATAAACACACACACACACACAAAAACAGTATAAAGAACCTATACATTACATATCTATGATTTTCAGCAACAGTTTGGTAACGTTGGTTGATCTATTCCACTTTCTATTTTACTTCATTTACTTTTTTTCTAGATGTCTTTTTTAGGCTCAGAAATCAATTTCACCTTAAATTCTTTCATCTAGATCTAAAAGTGTATCACTTTTTGATCTTCAGTAGATCTAATAAATATCCATCACAGTATCTTAGTATCGTCTAATATCCAGTTGTTATTCAAGTTTCTACATTATCTCTAAAAATCATTTGCTGATTTTTTTTTTTTTTTTTGAGACTAGGTCTTGCTATTTTTGCCAGTGAAACTGCAGGCTCTCGTTGCCTGGGGTACAACAGACTCAAGCAATCCCCAGCTTCAGCTTCCCATGTAGCTGGGATTACAGGCACACGCCACATGCCCAGCTATTTTTTTGGAACTAGGGCTCGTTACAGGACCCAGGCGGGACTCAAACCGCGATTCCTAGACCCCGCCGCTTCATAGGCTGAAGCTTACAGGCACGAGCCACCGTGCCCGGTGCTCATTTGCTGATTTGTGAGAATGAGACCCCAAGAGAACTTATACTTTGACTTGCTTATTTTTGTCTCTTAAAGTATCTAACATCTTCTTTCATCTTCCTTTTTTCAAAACCAGATTGTAGAAAGTATCTACAGAAGAGACTTTTATGGATTGATTTTAATTTTTAAGAGTTTGTCTTAACAGTGATTAAGTTCTTAGAACAGAAGAGATGTGATAGCAAGATTTCAATATTTCACCACTAAATATGATGAAGAAACCAAGTAATTGATTCTGCAATTTTTTTAAATTTTAAATATGACTAATTACTCATTCAGGCTTCATTCAACATGTACCTGAATGTTCCAGATTTTCTGTGAACTTGTAGTTAGATCTAGAGGTTTGAACATATCTCATTTCAATTTTTTTTTTGGCAAATATTTTCCATGGATGGAACTATGAGTATTCCTAACATTTAAGGATAATAACAGCAATTTTATTCAATTTTCCCACTCAATATAATCACATTTTAAACTTAAGCTATAACTATGCATACTTATTAAGAGGTCTTTGTAATATAAATTTATATCAATAATGTAAATATAAACTATATGCATTCATATAATCAAAACAGATGAAGTGTGTTTATTCCAGGAATGCACTGTTCACTTAACATTTGAGAATTACTTGATATTTTTCATCATATCAACACAACAATGAATAATTATCTCCATAAATACCTAAACAATTTAGATAAAATTCAAAATTTACCCTAAACTGCCAACAGAACAGAGTATAAGGTGTGCTCCATAGTTAATAGAAAGTTTCTATAAAAGTATGTGTAGCAAGCATATGTATTGATAAAATAAGGAAAGAAACAAGAATCCTTGGTACACAGCTTTTATTTCAAACTGCACTTTTGATTCAAAGTATGCCATCAATTTGACAACTTGTCTTTTATTTGGATTCATCTTAGAGTACTTATCAGTTCCTAACATATTTTTTATGCCTCATTATCATCTCAGTGTGAACTCCAGGAGGAAAAAGACATTTGTCTTTTATATTCACTGCTAGATGCCCTGAGTCTGACCCATTGTGGGTGCTGAATAGTAAGTATGTTAAAAGCTGGTAAAAATAATGAATTAAAATATATTCCTTTTATTTATGTTCAAGTCCACATTATTAGTTATTTCTATGTTTTCAATAAAATTCATGTCCTTTTCCAATTTATGTACAAATTTTGAAAAATAGGAGAAAAAAGAACACTTAACCACTTAGGATCACTATTGCTAACATTTGGAAAACTTTCCTGATTAAAAAAGTCCTTAAGAAATGTGTGTTTTTGGTCAATGTAAAATCTCACTGATTCTTAATCTATTGTACTTATTTTTATTTCCCACATATTTGACAATTATTTTCAATGGATGACTAAGTATAATTAACTATTTTAATCATTTTTTGTTCTTAATGTATTCTAATTAAAATAACACTAGAACAAACACCTTTTTTGCATTTCCCTCCATCATTATCTTTGACTCTTAAAGGCAAGGGGCAGTTACAGACTTGCAATCTGTCTGTCCCTCTGAATCAATCCAAAAACAGATGACCCAGTTAGATACCTATGTAGCCATGTCAGTCAGTTACGATCTTAGCAAACAGACAGTGTGTACTGGGGCAGAGTTGCTATCTACAAGATGCTTTTAGTAGGATGTGTTCAGTCTTTTAGACAAGATCAGACATTCAGAGTGGAATGACTCTGGTCTGTTAGAAGTGTTTATGCTGAAAGAGCTACCACCACAATAAAACAAGATAAAACCTGGGATGTATTACTGCATAGGCAAGTCTTCATGAAAAATACCATGTTATATAATTAAGAGGAATAAAAAAAGATGCTTCATAACTGGAATGATTCCTAGGCAAACAATGTATCACATACATTACTTAAATTTCCAGGTTAAGTCTGAAAATCAGAATATTTGCTCATTCATGAAAAGGGCATTTTACAGAGAACAGCATTGATGCTTGACACTACCTCAAGGGCAGAAAGATTGGCTTGTGTTTAGCTACCTACAGGACTAATGAAATATTAGTAAACCTGATACTAGGTAAGATCTATAATACATTCTGAGTTTGACAGTCGACCCCCAATTTTATCTCCCTCTGCATATTTGATAATCAGTACATCCAACTGGTTTTACCTTCAAAACTTATCTGCCATTTTCCTATTTCTTCCCACATCCTAGTGTATCATCCATCATTTTGTCTCTTGAACCATTTCATTAGTTTTCTAAGTGGCATCTTTACTTTTGCTCTCAAACTTCTTCCTATTATTCTCTACACAGCAGCCAGAGTCATAATCCTTAAAAAATGCTAATGGGGCTTGTCAACACTTTGTTCCAAACCTTCCAAATATTTCCCATCTCTCTCAGAGTAAATGTCAAATTCCTTTTAAAGAATTACAAAGCCCTAAATAGTTCTGCAATCCCTCTCCTCTTTATTTTTCTGACCTCATTTTTCCTTGTTCTTCCCCATACTACAGCCATACTGAAGATACTGTTCATTGACCTTATCAGGCATTTTTTTAAGGCAAGGTCTTTGTACTTGCTTTTAGTTGAATTTCTGCATAGTTTGCTCACTGTCTTATTTCCTTCAAGATTTGAATTAAAGATCTACTGCTTAGAAAGAACTTTTTCTGTCTACCTGAATAAAAAATTGCAGTTCCACCTTAATTGTTTCTGATCCAACTTCTCTAGTGTTTTTTCCTTACCAATCATAACCCTTAAATATATATTTTCCTTATATATCATTTATTGTGTATCATCCCCACCACAATGTATGCTTCCTAAATATAAGAATTTTTGAAATTTGCTCTTTGCACTTTGCTATATTATTTGTCATTATTTTCAGATCCTAGAAAAGTAACCAATGTATTGATGTGCTCAATATTCTTAGATTTAATAGACATTCTTGCAAAGGAAGGTGCTGAGTACAGTGTAGTATCTCCATAATACCTTATGTATGTGGCTCAAACTTCAGGCACATAGCCAGATACATTAGCTTTATAGAGGACTACATCCACAGGGAGTCATAAAATGTAACTCTATTGCCCTTATTCTTAGAATAATATTTCTTGAACCTAACAGTGAAGCATTTATAAAGTTAACAATATCAAAAAGAGAAGTTTTAAAAATGTTTTTTCCAATTTTTATCAACTTAATACAAGTGTTATGTTTTCAGAAAAGTCATTGACTCCACACTACATAGAAAATTATACCAAGCATTTTTTTCTCCTCTTGTATCTGCATTTAAAAAAATATTATTTTTTAAATTGTTTATCCATTCACATGATTCAAAAATAAAACAGCATTTTTAGTGAAAATTTTCTCATTTCCCCATTTTAATCATCTTCCCTCTTTCAATGCCATCAGTATAATTAGCCTATCGTATAATTTGATATATCTTTTGCACATATATCCACATACCTTTATCTCAAGACTTATCAGATGGTAGCATATCATGCACAGTGATCAAAACTTTGCTTTATATACATCATATATTTTGGAGATAACAAAATATCAGCAATTAGAAAATATATATTAATTATTTTATATGGTTGTATGAATGTCACATAGATGTTCCATAATTTAATTGATCAACCAACTATCAATGGAAATTGAAAGTAGCTTTCTAATCAGTCATTTTTATTCTTTTTTCTTTATCACTAATTTAAGAGAAAAGAGGCAATTTGATAAAGTAAATAGTCATATAGCTTGCCTTCCTATGAAAGCCAACCACAACAGAAACAACAAAAAGTATCTTAAATCAAAGGTCATTTATGCTGATATACTGAATATTGGCTAGTAGTTCTTTGCATGCTTGATGTATAATTGCATACACTATCTAATCTGAAGCTATGTATAACTAATACTGATATGAACTCCAGACTAAAATTGCATCCATTCCTATTCAATGCTCCATACAGTTTCAGAAAATGATTATCATTACATAAATAAGACCAGCTAAATAATAGTAGACATTCACTCTATGGGCTTGGTACAGAACTAATAAACGTCATTATGATTCAAGTACAGATTCTAAGTTGTGAGAGTATTATAACTTCTTCATGATTGGTAGCAATTAATCTGTTATAGAATTGTACCCACTGCATATTAATCCAGAGAGTCAGAAAGTTTCTGATGAAGATGCAGCAGTTCTTTTGTTTGTTAGTTATTTCTAGTCTCTGTTCTTTTTCAACCTAGCAAATGTGCATTTATTTCATACTGAGTATGGGCAAAGAAGCTAGACAGATTAATATGAAATATAAAAAGAATACCTAAACTATAGAATGATATAATGGAAACCATGACAAAAATAAAACAAAGTATATATGACATTTCCCACACAAAAAAGCAACCACAATATATTACCTGCTATCAAGTAGATAGGAATCCAGGTATATAGAGTAGTATTAGAGATTTGTAAGATTTCTATAATCATACAATTCAGATTAAAAAAAAAAAAAACCTGTGCAGTGAGGAAGTCAGAGCTAATATTATGTAGATTTAGGAGTCTTTTGGAGAGGAAATGCTGAGAAGGCATTTTAGATGGTGGGGATTTTTTAGAAGTGAAATAATTAAGTTGCATTAGGGGAAAAATAAAGAAACTATTTGTGCCAAATCTAGAATTTGTGTTAGAAAGCACTGGGCAATGATGTTGGGGAAAAGGTTGTAGGTCATATTGACAATAAAAAGTTTTTAGTACCCAGCACTGCATCTGACATTATTATATAATAAGTTACTGGAAGAGTAAAAGTCTAATATGATAAAAAGTCTAAAGTAACACTTCCCCCGACCTCTGTCACCCATCTTCACTTCTTCCCTATCCCCCACTTCGCCCCCAAGTATTCAGAAAATGGCAGGAAAACAGGTGCAGCTAAGTGAAGGGGTGCCCATGCAGCCAGAAATCTGCAGATCCTAATTTCAAGTACACAGACACCCAAATATTTCACATAAAATCACTTGTCAATACCTATCAAGATTATTTTCTGCTTCTAAACACTTGTAATGGTTGTGTCAACCCATGAGATTGGGTATGAAAAGGAATTACGAAGAGAATTTTAAAAGTTTTAGTGGGGCATATGCTGATAACTTTAAAAGTACCAGGATTTAATCAACATGTTATAAATTATGAATTAAAATTTTATACAAATTACATCTGTGATCATACACGTCAGTCCAGAAAGCATGCCTTAGAAATTCTGGTTTATTCTTCTTCCATATTACCTTACCTTCACCCATCTTTCTGCTGCAGCCTCCTTTCTGCTGACCTCTCTGACTATGTTAAAGGCATTCTGTTACAACTACCCGCTCACCCTGTCTTGTCCAGTGCTTTTCTCATCATTACACCTATGAAAATATTGGTGAAACACTGTTTCATTGTACCTCCACTACTAAAGCATAAGTTTTATCTACTATGTTCATTACCTAACAAAAAGGAAACTTTTAGTAAACGCTCACTGAATGAATAAATAAGCCACACATGGTTATTTGCCTTTGGTTTCTATTTTAAGAAAATGGAATGTACAAGTAGTATAAGACAAGTTCATTTTAACAGGATTCTTAAAACTTCAAAGGAATTAGCACTAAGAGTTTAGAGCAGAAATGAGACCCTAGAGTCTTGCCATAAATGTCATATGCAATTCATTCATGTAGTTATCTCAAACTCAATACTAATTTGAATGCTAACTGCCAAGAAATAAGCAGGCACTTCAAGGTAAGGTCCAAGGTATTTAATTAGATCAAGAGCAGTCCAGTGGTGGCTCAACTTCATTGATATTCTCTTTGTTGCTGCAGAAGAGTGAGTTAATAATTTTGAGAGCTGTCTTAGGGCAAAAAGGTTTTTAAATTTGGGAAGGATCTAGTTGATTTTAACCAAGAGACAACTCTAAACTTTCATAACACTTAGGACATTGTTTTTCTTTTTTGTAAATAAAAATACTGATTTTGGGGTGTTTTGCTTGCTATATTTTAAGTTTGAATTTCAAGCTAAAATAAAACACTCTACAAGATTTTAAAACCTGAGTGTAAAAACTGAAAATTTGTATTAGTATTACTAGAACATTATGGTGTCCATTGCAGTTAAGTGATGAGAAAATATTTTTAAATTTTGAGTTAACATTTTTATTTGCTTTCACACATCTATCATAGTGTCAGAAAGAAGAAATAAATTATTTCAAGACATCAAACTTAAGGATTTTTCTAGTTTTATAAATTCAGTGTCAATTTCTATTTACGTTCTTTACACTGTCTTACAAAGTTAGCTAAAATGACAATAATTTTATTATATCCACGTTTTAGTGGTGTGTGTGTGACTTTGTGACATGACTTCTTACAAGTTAGGCTTTAAAGTGTATCCTGTCAACTTTTTTACACTGCTGGTGGAGTGCAAACTGGTCCAGCCACTATGGAAGACTGTGTGGAGGACCCTCAAACAATTGAAAGTGGACTTACCATTTGACTCAACAATCCCACTACTAGGAATCTACCCAGAGGTCATGAAAACATTAATTCAAAAGGACACCTGTATGTTCATGTTCATTGCAGCTCTGTTTTCAATTGCCAAGATTTGGAAACAAACCAAATGCCCCAAAACAGATGACTGGCTAAAAAAAATGTGGTACATATACATGATGGAATACTACACATCCATCAAGGAGGACAAACACATGTCACTCGCAGCAACCTGGATGGAACTAGAAAGACTCATATTAGCAGAAATAAGTCAAAAAGAAAAAGAGAAGTACAGGATAGTCTCACTTATATGATGAATACAGGGAAAAACAAACAAAAACAAATGGTTGGATTCATCTGGTGCTAACTGGAGTGACAGAGGATCGGGAGTCAAGGACACAATGTGGTGTTTTCAACCAGAAGTACCCTCAGGAATGAGAAAAAATGAAAACAACCAATGGGACTGAACCATGGAGTGAGAGAGGAGGAGGGGGAAGAAGGTGGGGGAAGTGAAGAATAGAAAAGATCAGGATAGTTAGCAAATGTTAGTGAAGTGTGAAAGCCCTGAGTACACAACAATGGAGTAATGTAATATAAATATAAATATACATACATATGCAAAGTTTAAAAATTTAAATTAAATTTTAAAAAAAGAGGAAAAAAAAAGAACAGTGTTATTAGGCACCACCTGCATAGTGCCAGGCAGGCAGGAGAGCTGCTTCTCCCCAGCATAGAAATTTTACTGATTCTTTTTTTTCTTAATTAATTTATTTTTTTATATACGTGTTTCACATCTTTGTATTTCCAGGGGACCACCCAACACCTTCCCTCCCTGACCACGCCCTCCCATCTCCACCTCTCCTAACCCCCCACATACTTATCCCTTTTATGGAATTTTCATGTACATATCTATGGCCTAAATTGTCATAAATAATAAAAAATAAATAAAATAAAGTGTATCCTGTCACTACTAATTTAGGGATTTATATCCAAATCAATGAAACAAGTTTACCAACAATATAATCTAATCATTCAACTTTCATTTTCACTATTCATAGTATGATGGACCTACTATCAGTAAACGATTGTTGCTTAAACATCAGCCATTATTATAGTCTATAATTACCTCATTGGGTTCAATCTTTTCCTATGAATCATTAGTATTCAAAAGTCTTCCTATCAATCATCATTCTACTCTCACACCAGGAATCAGTTAGAATCAGTGAGTGATTAAAAGTTCTAATAATGTATTAGCCAAGAGATGATCAACACTTTCATCTTTGGACCTCTGTTTGAGTAACATGTTGAAAAATTATTAATGCCCCTAAAAAATGTAGTTATGGGCAAACACTTTTGCCTTTATAATGTTGGGGCACAAAGGAAATCATTCCATACCCTGGGTAGTTCTTTTAGGATGTCAAATAATTCAAAAAAGCACCAGTCAGATTGATAAGAAAAAACCAAAAATGAAGTTTAATAATATGTACACCTTCTGTATTCATAGAAGAGACCCGGAAAATCCAGATTACTCACTTGTGTGACTCCAGACACCATCTTTAATTGTTTATCTTAGACAAAGAATGTTGAGGAGGGAGGAGAGAAAAGGGAAGGACAATTAGAGATTTACCAAGGAAGCACACAGTACAAACAGTACATACAAAGTACATACAAACAGTACATACAAAGATTAGGTCTTCAAAGTACAGTGAGACAGATGGTTTTGAGGAAGAGAGCTTTTCCTTTATATATGTAAATGTCACTTTTCTAGAAGAGCCATGACCTTTACTCAACTCTCAGAATCTCTCCTAAAAAAAAAAAAAAAAAAAACTTTGGCATAAAGACATATGTTGGGGAGGTAGATTTTTGTTCCCCTGTGGAAATGAAGCTCAGGGATCCTTTCCCTGAGAAAGGACTATGGGCATTTCTATCACCTTATCTGAAAGACACAGACTAAGACTAGTGATTATCTGGGCAAACTTGGTGATTATGCTAATGAAGGGTCCTGAAGTGGTGACTCCCAAGGCAGGCCCAGAGGGAAAAGGGAAGTACATACCACTAAGGGTGTGGTTATGACCTGGGAGCCTCTGGTTGATGATGGAGGGGAGCAAGGAAAAGGATAAAAAGAGAGAAAGGGGGCAGGAAGAGATAGTTACGATTTTGGAGAGGAGCATGGAGAGAGGAGAGAGAGTGAGAGCCTGGAAATTGGCATTAGGCACTGAGGTGTTCAGCCTCAGGAGAAGGACCCAGGAGCTGAGTCCTTTGAAGCTTCCTCACCTCCCTGGTACTGGGGTCCCTGAGGAGCTAGAGCTGTGTGAAGGTGGAGGAGAGATGACCCTGAAGTGCGGAACCATGGTGGAGCTCAGATAGGCCTGCCTCAGGGAGACCCACCTGAGACTCACCTGTGTTGGTTGGATTCATCTGGTGCTAACTGGAGTGACAGAGGATCAGGAGTCAAGGACACATGGTGTTTTCAACCAGAAGTACCCTAGGACTGAGGTAAACCCCACGCAGCTCCTTGAGGAGTAGAAGTGGGGCTCTATTCCTTTTGGAATACTTGTGAGGGTCTGAACTTTGTTTTTCTCATATCTGTAAATAAACCTCTACATAGTTAAGGTTTGCTCTCCGAGCAGCTGCTGTTCGCAGGTGGAAGAACCCATAGTAAAAAAGGATTTTAAAAGGGGGCACTCCCTATCCTCCAATAACAGTAACAACAGCAAAATGTTTTGCTTTTTTTAATCTTAATTTAATCTTGTCTGGAATTGTCATGCTGCTCAGAGCCACATAGGTGTTCACAGTTACTATAGAAATATAGGTATTCAGATGCTGTGATAAAGGTGCTGTGATGAAGCTGGGGAGCTGTGACTCCACCATGATAATGCTGCATTAAGATGGAAGCCACTGTGCCCTGATGGGTGAATACTTGGAGAAGGGAAGCCAAGGCTTCTCTCCAGAGGAACAGAGAATGGGGATTTAGGAAGGAGTGTGGTGGGAGAGCAAGAGAAAGAGAAAGTAGGAGAAAAGAGAAAGCAGAGGAACACCAAGGACACTGGAGGCCTCGGAGCTGCTGCTGCCATGTTCAACAGCAGGGCAGAGAAAGAAGCCAGCTCTGAGCGTCCATCCCCACACTGGGCCAGTGAGGAGTCTGGGGAAGCATGCTGGAGAAACTTGTGACCTGTGTAAGCTGATTTGGAAACTTGGTACTTGGAAACTTGTTTCAAGTTAGAAACTACAAAGTTTGGGGATTGTCTGGAGAGCTGAAGAGAACTGGATTATTCTTGTCCTCATGGTGAGATGTCTGAAGTGGTTGCTGCTGCTGTTCCAAGTGAGTCCTGGTAGATTGGGCTGAAAGAAGGTTGAAGCTGTGGCTTTTGGAGGGGGACTGATGACACCATCTTTATTTCTACTTTGGATTTGAATCTCTTGCTTTTGGAGCTAGATTGAGGACACCATCTTGGTTTCTTCATTTGACTTGAAGTGAACATCTGTACCTTTTGGAGGAGGATTGAGGATGCCACCTTGGTTTCTTCATTTGCTTTAAAGTGGGCCAATTGTCACTTTGTGGAAGCATGTGGCTTAAGGACCCACATGTAGCTTTTTTGGACTAGAGACTGAATTGTGTGGTAAGATAATCAAAGGGGGTCGGTCCCTTACATGCTCAGTGACTTTTGTCTATTTTATCTCTTATGTGGCCTTGCTACTGCTCACACAAGCTGGGGCAAACCTGATGGATGGTTGGATTTAAAGGGCCAGTTGCTCCTGTTTGTAAGTTCTCTGCTTTGTTTTCTTACCTCATTTGAAAATCAAGAGAAGAAACCTGTAACTCAGATCAAAGACAGAGGAAGAAAAGCTTTCCCCAATTATCCTAACCATGGTACCCCAAAAGAATGTTTTCCTAGTTAGTGGAGAAATAAAACTGGGCATTTTTCAAAGTGTCACTGAAGAAGGTCAATTAGTAATTTCTCATCATTACTAAAGTAGCATTTGAGCAAATTCTTAAGAATTATTCTTGCCTTCTATTCTCTTCAGCTGATGATTTGGTAAAGAAACCCATCCAGCTCTCAATCTGTTAAATTAAAATTGACAGAGATGGAAAATGTCTTTGCAAGCTGCATCTTCTATCCAGAGAGTACTTGTGGGCTTTTAGCAAGAACTATTAAATTGTTCCTGTGAGGCTATTGTGACATTAAGTGGAAGTTTTTCTCAGAAAAATTCAGATGCAAAAAGGTGAAATAATGTTTCCAAAGCAACAAAAACCATTTTGAATGTCAAGTTGAAAACTTGAAAGATAATCAACCATCTTCCTTAAACCTCCAAGTCCTCTCTGTCTTAGACTGACTGACACACGCACACGCACACACACACACACACAGACACACACACACATATCTTTGCTCTACCAATCTTAAGGTTTTACTTAAAGTACTCTAGTAGTAGAGCAGTTAATCACATTAAATAAACTATAGCATTTTCACATTTCAGCCCAGCCACACGTTCTCACTTAGTTTACATTTCTTCCACACAAATTCTTCATATTTTTGGGAAGGGAAAAATATTTACTTTCATTCATTGATATCTACTTTCATGCTTTCATGTTATTTATTCTTTTAATCTGTATCTATAAGGTGTATGTGTTTTGTAATTTTTATTGTTGAAGGAATGAAAGAGTGCTACATATTTCTCTATCGTAAGAATTAAAAATTTTACTACTGAGAGAATACAATGACTAATTCAAATAAAAATCTTTAGTTTTTAATTCTAATTAATCACCTCTAGTATTGCCAGATTAACTGTCAAATATAGCAATTCAACTCTTTCTTAATAAAATATGCCATTTTTCTTCAGTAAACATTTCTTTTTAATGTGAAATTCCAGAGTCTCATAATACCAAAGATAATAGATTACTGTCTTATATCTCTGATGGATGCTTTTCCCTTTTCAAGAAATGAAACATAAATCAGGTAACAAAACAAATCAGGAAACTTAACTAAAGTTACAAGCGAGAACAGCTGGCATTTAAACCCAGTCACTCCCTAGCCCATGTGTGCAATACCAAGACCAAACTACTTTAAAAAAGACAAAGCCAAAATTTACTCACACACATAAAAAAAAAATACACGAGTCACTGAGGGTACTAGGGGCCCCTTTTGGTTATCTTAAAATGCAGTTCAGTTTCAAAGTCCAAAAAGCTGCACATGGGTCCTTTAGCCATGAGCATCCAGCAAATGGTGTCTGTCCCATCTTCGAGTCAGCAGTGGAAAATTCAAGTCAAATGAAGAAATAAAAATGGCATCATCTATCTGCCTCCAAAAAGCACAGTTCCCTCATTCTTCCTGGTTCAACCCGAAAATGACCCAAACCACCAAGACTCACTTTAAACAACAGCAGCAACAACTTCAGACATATCAGGATGAAAACAGTAGCACTCCAACTTATCTTCAGGTCTCCAAAAAATTTCTAAAAAGCTTTGCAGTTTTTAAACTAAAGCAATTTTTCAAGTACTGAGTTTCCAAGTCAGCTAACACAGGTCACAAATTTCTTCAGTATGCTTCCCAGGCTCCTGGGGGCCAGGGCTAGGGACAGAAACCCACAGTGTGGCTTCCTTCCCTGCCCCACTGCTACAATTAGCATTAGCAGCTGCAAGGTCCCCAGCCTCTTGCTGTTCTGTCAATTTCTAACCCCTAGAAACCCTTTCTAATGAGTAGCTTCACTCCTTCATAAATCCTCTTTCTCTGTCTCTCTTATGAGAAACCTTGACTTCCCTTCTCCAAGTCTCTGTCACCTGGGCAAAATGGTGCAAGCCTCGTGCAGTATTACAAAGATGGGGCCATGATAGACTCCCCAATTTTACCATATCATCACTATCAAAACCAAAAGTGCAAAAGTTTTAAAAATAATTTCTGGAAAAATACCTTCAAGGAAAAAGGGGTGGTTTTTAGCACAGACTATAAAATCCAGATTTTAAGATTATTCTCATTTGAGACACAACGGTGGGCATTTCAAATTAGAAATAACAAAAGCAACATGCAACTAGCACAACTACAATTTTTCATTTGCTAACAAATTTAGCCAAATTAGTTCTAGAGTTGAGAAAGAAAAAGACAGGCTAATTAAAAGCAACAAGAATCTCATCATGTTTCAATTATGGGAACTAGTCACTTCCTTTAATATAAAAAGGAAGAAACAAGTAAAGCAGTACCAACCATCAAGTCAAAAATATTACCCATAAAATTCCCCAGGTCTTACTGAAAGAGGAGCCTGTTGTATAATCATTTTTAATGGAGACACCACCTTCCTTTCCTGTTAAAAATATAAATACACTTTGGAGACATAACACACTGATTTAAATTAACAAATGAAGTTATAAAATAAGAGCCAAGGGATTGTACTTACATACAGAACTGTTATCCACTTGAAAATTTCTAGCAATCAGTCCTGAATTCCAAATAACTCCTACCATCTATCATATCAGCTTTAACACACTTTTACAATTTGTTTTCCAGAATAAGCCCATCACCTTCTTATGTTAAGGTGCTTTACCATTCTTCAAATGTCTAATCTCCAACATCTTTGATAGGTTCACTACATAATATTTTAGCTTGTTTAAAAAAACGTTCTAGTTCATATAAAGGAGAACAGGAACCAAAGCTGACTGGACCAAATTTATAAATCCCTGATTTCTATATACTTTTTAATTAATATTCTAAGTTTAGTGAGTCATTACTCACTATTCTATTTTAATTATTTCCTAAACTTAAGAAATCTGATAAGGGAACTCTTGAGAAAGCTACCAAATTTCAGCAAGTTCCAGTCTTAACCCTATAAAAACAATGTGTTTTTTGAGGGTCTTTTTGAAATCTGACATCAAAAAGACATGCTATATCAATAAATACTAGTTTTTGGCAATTATGTGAATTAAAGCATACTGTAGGTAAGAGAATGTCTGCAAACTGAGCAATATTGCAACATCTTTCCACCAAGTCATGAGGAGCCCTCAAATCATTAGCATCTCACTTCTGTGCCTTGTTATCAAGTCAGAGCAGAAGGAAAGAGCAAAGGGGAGAAGTTATATACTTCTTCAGTCTGAAGCATATCACATTTAATTTTAGTCTTTCAACGTTGTCAACATTTTTTGTCAAAGACAGATTCAAAACATTACTGAAATAACTTTAATGAAAGGTCGAGGAGACCACTCATTCTTGACAGCACAGATTTTTCATTGTACCAAGTACCCAAAGTACCTACTGGGTACTTGCAATCTTACCCTCACAAGCAACTGAAACTGCTCTCTTCTGTAACTCTGGTCATAAAAGACTTTTATAACCCCAAGACCCCTTTTGTCAATTCTATTGTTATGCAATCTTAATTCTCACTGACCTTTTCACTATGTTTGAACCCCAGGAACCCCCCTTTTTTAGCCAGTTTCTCATTATAGGATAGGCAGAATTCAGGTTTTTCTCTGACTTCTTCAATCACCCTCACTATCCTTTTTTTTGTATTTTTTCTTACATTTCATTTTTATTTATTTTAATTAATTAATTTTTTTGTGGGAAGAAAACAAGTCACAGATAGGTATACATATTACAATGCCATAATTATAAAATTATAAACCATGCAAAATATATTATTTATTCATGTGTGATTTAAAAGTTTCGAATACCACAGGAATGAAAAACATCAAATTCAGTGTACTGATTATTATTTCTGGGGATGTATAATGGGGAATAGGATAGAAGAGATGTCCACAGAGAATGTCAACTATCTCTGTGATGGCTGATTTTTCTTTTAATTTTGCATAATATGTGCATATATATGTATATATATAATATGTACATAATATGTAATATATATATATATATTACATTATTGTATACCCCAGGGTCTTCCCATCTCCCTAACACCTCTCAACCATCCTGCTTTTTAGTGCCCTTTGCCTACCCCACCTTCTTCCCCCTCCTCCTCTCACTCCATCATTCAGTCCCATTGGTTGTTTCTAACTTTTCTTATTCATTTGTTTGTTTTTCCCTATAGCCATCATATAAGTGAGACCATCCTGTATCCTCTTTTTCTTTTTGGCTTATTTCTGGTAATATGAGTCCTTCTAGTTCCATCCATGTTGAACCGCACTATCTTTGATTTAGCTATAGGCATGGGTCAAGGCTGACTCTTTAATTCACTTCTCTTCTCTATTCTTTTTCCTTTAGGAAATTTAATCCAATTTGACTTGATGTAGAATTGCCAAGTAGGACTGTTCTTTTTCCAGCAAAATATCCTCCATTACTTTGGTTGGTGGGTGACTGGTACAACTGAGAATGATGTCTTGAGATAGATATTAAATTCAAAATATAGCTATTCTTGGAATACACTAGCCACACCTGTGCATTAAGAGTCTTTTCTGTGCTGCCTGAAGTACTCTGCCCTCAGGGTATTGGTTTATTCTTTCACCTTCCTCAAATCTCTGCTCTGATTTCCCCTGAATGTCCCATGTAATGTTGCATAATGCAGTCCTCTTTACCCTTCACCATTACTCAGCTCAAATTTGTATTTTTCTTAACATCTTTACCTTCCAATGTGTTATGTATGATTTATTTTCTTTATTAGTTATTTCTCCTTATATATGTTTTCTCCTGACAGGACACATGCTCTGTTTTGTTCAGTGATGTACCAATGGTCTATAACAGTGACTGACACTTAGTAGGTGATTAATCAACATTACTTTAATTGAGTTGAAAACTTCTTTATATTATCTACTATCTCCTTTCTTTTTTGCCTGCCAAAAACTTAGTGAGGTTTCTTCTCCTGGTAATTAGCTAATTAGCATGCTAATTGCATTTCCTGCTCCTCCTCCCTTTAATCCATCTCCTTTACTGTTGGCTGATTTTCTTCTTCAAAACCCAAATTTATCTTCTCATTATCCTTCTCAGAAACCTCCTCTGTAAGCCCAAGACAAAATTCCTTATTCTGCTCAATATGACTACTAATCACATTTATTCTCATCTCTGCCTACTCTGCAAACAGCTCCAGTCAAGCGGGCATTGTCTTTTCTCACTTAAGACATATTTATTGACCTTTTAGTCCTAGGTCCTATGTGCATGAAACTAATTTACTGTCAGTTTAGGCAACATGAGCTAAAGGAATGTGATTTTAAGACATAGCTTCTATCTGAAAGAAGAAATTGAATTCACAAAAGAAAGATATCTGGCTGATGTACACATATAGGTGTCCCTGATACAGATAGGCCCTCCTCTCTACCTTTCATGCTCCAGAGAAGAAAAGGTTTCAGTTTAACTTAGTCTGCAATTGATTCTCTTCCTTAAATAGTCATAATTCCTTTGAACAAACATAGATTATGAATGTCTTGCTGATGTATTCTTGCTTACCTTCCTCCCCCTCATTTAAAAAACCCCAATATATAGACTCCGTATGCTTCCCACACCCAAGTGCTCGAAGACTGTTTTTCCAGAGTCATTCTTTTTCTCAGTGCCAGGATCCAACTTCGAAGGAAAAGCCTGGGAAGGGACATGGGTTTTTAGGGAATGGATATTATAGGCCTTAAAGTTTGGTTTGGTGAAAAAGTTACCATCTCCAAATGTTGTCACTCTTTTATCACTGTCTCCGAGTATGCTCAGAAGGTTAATTTTCCCTCTTCTGAATGTCTGCTTTATTAAGTTACATACAATAAACAAATCTAGACTTTGACATTATTTTGGCTTGTGTGACTTTTTTGTTATTTCTTTTCACATATTGATAGATAACTGTCAAAATAAAGATGCAAAATGTCTTTGTTGTAGTTGCAAACCTATCTAATGAGAAAACCAAATCTATAAAGTTACCAGTAAGAGCACCTAAAACTTTTTGATTTGATGTCTCTAAATTCTGAGTCACTTGTCTAATCTTAAGGAATTCATATTTTTTAAAAAATGATTCAATTGGGAGCTAACTATGAGTATCAATGTTTTAAATGGTTTTCTTGGGGTTCAATACTAAACATAATCTGAAAACACCTTTTGACTAGAAAATATACTTTCATTATTAAAATTGCATGAGCAAAACTTCTGTTTCCCGATATTATTAATTCAAGTATTAGTTCAATATTCTAAGAATTGATTTTATGAGAACCATATTATATCTAAGAAAATGTTAAAATTCTAAACATCCTGAATTTTACTGCACACATATCTATAAAGACACATATCTTATGTGAAAATAGTTACAGTGAACAGGTTCATTTTTTTCTGTTAATACTTCCTTAATGTTACCATTCTTCAAAGTGAAAATAGTATTGTATCCAATGATACAAATTATCATTTCCCCATGATTGGGCTTCTTGGGTTGTTCAGGCATATGATTTCCCTATAGTTATAAATAGCCTACATTACTGGTAATTTTGGAATAAACTACTCATTGAGTACTTGTGTGTTACATAATATCTTCACTCCGGTATAATTTCTAACATTAACCACAATGCCGAGAGAAGAATTTTAAGTGACATAGAACAGTGTTTTTGAAACATGGTCTACAGGTCACCTGTAATAAAATAATCAGGGTGCTTGTTGAAAGTGAAGAATCATGGATCGTTCAAATAACTCAGGCATTTAGGTATGGGATCAGTGAGAATTAAAATTAAACAAGGATTCAAGGTAATTTTATATATACTAATGTTTGGAAAAACAGTCTTCTATTTACAACAATATCAATGAATTTGCAAACATCCAATGATAACACATCTTCATACTTTGCTTCTTTATAAAATTTGTAAATGCATTTAATCTGTGATCACTAACACAATTCCTTTCCTTCCCCAAACCCTTCTTCTACAACAGTGCCTTTTTTCTTTTTTTTTCTTTTTTTGGAAAATAGAGAACATGTCTACTATATCTTTGCATTTCTATCACTGATTTTACTATCACAGATTTCACTCTGTATAGAACTGTTCATGAATATTAGTTACTTCATATCCAAATCCATGTTCTCTTAATAGATGCTCTTGGATCATATATAAAATTATGTGATTTAAAATAGTTTTGTTAATAGAATTCTATAGTCTTTAATGTAGGGCTACAAATATAACAACATGTGTTCACTGATATTCTACTATGTTTCAGGTGGCAAAAACACTCCTCTTGATCAAATCTAAACTTCTCTGAATTCTCCTCTCAATAAGACTCTGAACTTGAGTTCTA
The DNA here is from genome assembly GCA_004024945.1 of Uropsilus gracilis. NCBI lineage: Eukaryota > Metazoa > Chordata > Mammalia > Eulipotyphla > Talpidae > Uropsilus > Uropsilus gracilis. Next base: position 28,356 of record PVHY01016443.1, read on the forward strand.
CCCTTGTCTTTCTTCCTTAAGTTTGAGTAAGATCCTGATGAGACAGCTTAATGAAAATCCTCTCCCCTTAATACCTAATCACATTCCTCATTCCCCACTCTCCATATGAGTAAGGCCTATCTCTAGCAAGAATCCTGCTGAGTCTCTAGCAAGAATCTCTCCAGATACTCAGTAGTTTTCCAGTCACCACTCTGCTCCTTGCCTATAAATCTCTACTTGTCCTTGTTATATTTGGAGTTGTGCCTAATTTCTCTCCCTTACTAAAGAACTTCACAGTGGTAGTTTCTCATGGATAAAGTCTTCACATGTGTCTAACAATTGTCACAATTTTTCTCAAACATAGGCATTGTATTATATTTAAAGACATAAACATGAAAGGAATAATCCTTATTGTAGAGAGTAACCCTCTGCTTGTGAAAGTGTATCTTACTAGACATTTGTACAAATCAACACAAGCAAATTTAAAGCAGAAATCTGTCTCAAACATAGAAAAAGATTACCTTGAAAGGAACATGAAAGAATCTCTTACTATGCCATTAGCTGTATGGCTGAATTTTAATGAGTACAATAATTGGAAAAGCCTAAATTTGATAAAATTTATTTATGTTATAACATAAATATATATATAACTTATAAACAAAAATATTTATATCAGAAAGCTAACTTTATGCAAACATGGTTTAAAATCAGGCTCTACAGAATATGCATATTTCATTTTTAGAAACAAAGCTTTGATATAATTTGTATTATCATATTTTCAAGGTATAATATTAGAAAATTATTTCCTATTTTTTCCTCTTTCTAGATAGAAAACTATATAGAATAAAAATATGTATACAAAATATGTAGATACACATATTTAGATGTACACTATTTTCATAAAACTGCATTATCATAGAGAATATTGCCATATTATAAATCAATATCATTATCAAATAAATAATAAAAACATTTTTGTAGCTAAATGTTCAAAATCTTCTGGGTACTCAAACTTTCTTTTGTAATTTTGTTAAAAACCTGAGACAATGAGGCAACCTACTTATCTAATGGAACAATTAAAATTAACAACACCGACACCACGAAATACTAATGCTGACAATGATATCCAGCAACAGGTATTCTCATTCATTGCTAAAGGGGATGCAAAAGATAGAACTACTTTTGGAATACAGTTTGACAATTTCTTGTAAAACTAAACATATGATCCAATAATGACACTCTCTACCATACAGTAAAATGAGCTGAAAATGTATAATCCCAGAGAGAAATGTTTATAGCAGCTATTTTCCTAAACTGTAAAACTGACAGGCCTGTGAAAGGCCTGTCAATAAACACAGAGAATAAAACTAGTGCATCTTGGATACTGAAATAACCCAAATGCTCCATTAACTGTGGTATAGGTACAGAATGGAGTATTACTCAGTGATCAAAAAGAAACTCATTCATCTGCAACAACATGGATGAAGCTGGAAGGGATTATGTTAACCTAAAATTAATCATAAGGAAAAAATAAATATGGAATGATCTCACTTTTATATGGAATATAGGGAAATCAAGGAAAAGTCAAAACTAGCAAGCTGATCATAGAACTGAAGCATATATAGCCAAAGAGGGGTAGAATAATTTTAAACAAAACAGGTATATCTTGGAATGAAATAGTATTCAGCAATAAAAATGAACTATTCAATCACCAAAAGACATGGAGGAATCTTTAAAAGTATGTTACTAAATAGAAGATGCCAATTGGAAGGTTATGTGCTTTGTGATTTCAGTTACATGACAGTCTTAAAAAGGCAAAAACTACGAAGGCAGTAAAGATCAGAGGTTGCCAGGGAATTAACAAGGGGGACAAGGGTTGAAATGTTGAGTGCACAGGACTTTTAGGTAGTGATCTATTCTGTATATTTCAGTATTGATGGAAATACATTATTACAAGTTTTCAAAAGCCATAGAATATACAATATATAGAGTGAATCCTTATCTAATGGACTAAAATTAATAGTGATGGGTCAATATTGGTTTATCGATTTGCAACAAATATACCATATTGATATAAATGCTAACAAAGGAGGAAATTATGTATTTTGGGGAATGGGATATGTAAGAACTTTGATCTCAGTTAATTTTTCTGTAAACCTAAACTTGCTTAAAAAACCAATTAACACAAAACAAAAGCCAAATCCAAAACACATGGGATTAAACCCAAACTATACTGAAATAAAACAAAAATCCTGGGACCCTAAATGAGCTTCTAGAATTATGACAAAGGGGTATTTTATGAGTCTTTCCTGTTCTATACCACTGGTCCTCCCAGTTAATTCTTACTGTAAAGTGGTAACTGTGGTGGTAGTTCTGCTGTTATATGAAGAAGGCACAGAAGAAATATCAAAGCATTATTGCGTCTCACTAGACTAAAACTTAATGATTCTGCAATATTCAGTCTGGGTTTAAATCAACACCAAAACTGTTTCTTTTTGTCTTTTCTTTTTCTTTTTTTTTTTTTGAGCACTTAATTAAGGTAACTAATGATGAATTTACCCGAACTAAACCAAATACTGCCAAGAGGCCTAAAGTATAGAAATTTTCATGACCCTTAGGCAGTTTGTCTCATAAAAACTTCCCCATAGCTTTAGTACTTCAGGTAATCCTGCTAAATTGAGGTGCTTCTGTGACCCTCTAGAAGCAGGTCTTTTTCTTATCATTGCACTGACAGAGAGGAAGAAGGAAAATACTCTTAAGTCCAAATTTCTTGATACAAAATCAGAAATACTGGCCAATCTTACGATAAAATTAACTGCATGAAATTTTAGTGCCCAAGGTAACATTTTTATTTTCTTTAATAAAACTCCTCTAAACACAAACTCCAAGCATAGATAAACAACAAAAGCAGGTGACACTTGAGGGTTATCAGAAAAGGAAATCTATTGTTCCCAACAGAGGTCCCTCAAACAATAGTTTATAGACAAATGAAAGATTTGTCTTTTCAGCCCCCAAGAGGCTCTGGAGCTGCAGGGTCATGCCAGGAGTCTGGTTGTGAGCCTTATCTACAGTGTATCAGAGCAAAATTATCAAGAAGAAGATAGAGAAGCACTTAGACACTATCAATGATACTTCCATCCAAAATGACCAGACTGATGCTTTGTAACTCCATTGTATCCACAAAATCACCCTACTTCAAACATAGTAACAATATTTGCTGAGGAATTATTTCTGAATATACTTTGCACGAAAGTTGTAAAGTATGAATTATAACATGTTTTTAAAAAAAAAACTCAAGATTCCCCTTAATATTCGTGATAATACTGTCCATTTTTACACCATCATTTTGCTAATTTTCAGAGCACAAAGTCAAAAGTAGGAATTAACTGTTAACTTACAAGGTAAAGTTCTGTATTCCTCTCAAGGTAAAGCATCCATGTTTTCCCAAAATTTCTTCATTCTTGGGCTGAGCAGTTCTTGAAGTGTCTTTAATGGGTCTAAGGGTAAAGAAAAACATATTAATAATCTCACTTCAGATTACACTACCACTGTTTTAAATTGTTTGGATCATTCTTTTGTCATTTTATGAAATTCCCACAAACCTTGCATTACACTATCCTGTACAAAATCATCAGCATTTACTGAACATTTAACTGAATTCAAGGAGGAATTTTGCTGAACATTTAACTGAATTCAAGGAGGAATTTTGTTCCTTTCAATCATTTATAATCTCCTTATCTATTTTTGAATGAATGGTACCTTTACCTGCTATGACACTGTATTAACCCTTTTTCATGATTATTTACCTGCTTTCTTTAGACAGCAATTTTATTCCTTGGTCTCACTAGTAATGAAAAATGTTTCTGCAAGAGCAGCTGAAAATTGTTAGGCTTATATACTCCTATTTGTGGCTTCGCTAAGACTATTTTATTGCTTTACTCTGCTATGAAATAAACTAACATTTTGGTCCCTAATCTCCTATGCCTAAATTTTTTCTGACCTGAAAATTCCTACCAGAACCTAAGTACACATCAAGTCTAAAATAAAACTGACCTGAGTCCATGAAAAAGTATACTCTGCCAGCATGTTCTATAAGATAGCCTTACATCACCAGAAAGTTTCAGGCATTCTTCTTTGGAAGTAGCAAAGAAAATAAGCTGGCTTTGGCAGTCAATCATGGACTGCTCTAATTCCATGAATCCATTTTATACAGGCTTTACTTGGCAAGTCTCTTTCCAGTGCCTGCAAAAGGACTACAGTTCTTTGCAACTTTCCTTTGCAGTTCTCTCCAAACAACCCCCTCTACACCCCCAAAGAGTGATGGTTCTGAAAACAGATTTGAAAGAAGACTTTTAGTGGAAAAATCTAATTTGGGAGCTTTTACTTAACCTCTACAACCTATTACACACATTAGTCACCCACAGATCTGTGTTGAGACTAAAGAAGAGCAGTGGTGTCATGCTCTGCCTGGTTCAGAGAAGGTACAGAGCTCAGGGAAATCCCAGATCTGAAAGATGCCCCTTGATCAACCTGCCTATTGAGGCTCATAGTCAATGATATCAGCTGGATGACACTTCCGAAGCCTAATAACTGCTAAAAGTCTTACTCTGTTTTTCTTTTGAATTTCTTAAGAGTAAATGACTGAAAACTGGGAAAATTGGGGCCAATAAATCCTATAAAGAAAGGCATACAGCAGTTTTTAAAATTATACAATCCTTCCATACACATCTTACAATTTTCAACATGGGTAGTTTCATGAGACCCATTAACCCAATTAAATATCTGACAGACAATATGGATAATTTAAATCTAAAACATTCACAAGTTAAGTGACATAGTCCTGAAAGAAAAAAAGCACATACACTATAATTACAAAGATAAAAAATAATAAAATAATAACAAAATAATTATAAGATAATAAAAATAATAAAATAATAAAATAGATTTTTACAATGATAAAGTGAAGTTGTGAGGGATACAATGAAAGGCAGATGACTTTCAAGAGCAGTGGAAAAATTCTTTATCTTAATCAGAGCAGTGCTTATATGGGTATATACAATTAAAAAAATCTATGATTCTGTACCCTTAAAATGTACATTTTAAGTAAAATGTCCTTCAATAAAAGCAAACAATGGGACTCAAGAAACCTCTCAGTTTCAGAATTATTTTGAACAAGGAGTATTCAAAAAGGAGTCTACCTTCCTGATTGGTGAAAAACAATTCTTCATTCTTTCGTTCATACATTCACCTAACAAAGATTAGTTAATAGCACAAATACATCAAGTTGCATATATTTACAGTATGTTAGAGAAATTTATAGCAAAGTACACAGCTTCTATTATGAATTTTAGTGTCTGTTAAAAAAAATAGTCAATTAGCTGGGCACGGTGGCTCGTGCCTGTAATCTTCAGCCTATGAAGTGG
>PVHY01016444.1:0-33719 GCA_004024945.1 Uropsilus gracilis
CCTATATTATTCTTAATAAAGATGCAGTTCATGACTTCAGCACTCCCACACTTGGGGTCCGGAGAGCTACGCCCCTAGAGGGTCCCCAGAATCTCTTCCGGTCAGCTCCCAATCTGTTCCTCCTTTGGGGGGCAGAGAGCTCAACTTGCAATGATTTATATTACAAGTTTCTCATCTCTGAGATGGGCTCCCACAGCTGTCTACAGGCATGTGCCACCATGCCCGGCCTGAATCATCATCTTAATCTCTTGTGCTCATCCCTCCTCCAACTTCACTCTCCCTCCACCTCCCTTGTTGTATGGTTTAGTTCTGCTGTCAGTTTGTTAGTTTTAACTTTTTCTTGTCCTTTTATTTGTTTACCTTATATCTCACATATAAGTAGGACCATCTAATATTTATCTTGTTTTTTTCTGGTTTATTTTGGCTATTATTTGGATTCCTTTTAGCTTCATTCATGTTGCCACACATGGCATGAGTATGTCTTTTTTGATAGCTGAATAGTATTTAATTGTGTACATATACCACAGCTTTTTGAGCCATTCATCGGTTTTGGGACATTTGGGTTGTTTCCATATACTTGTATACCAGGGTTTTTATAACCTACAAGTTCTCTGATGTCTTTTTTCTTGCATCTCTTTTCAAATTTGATTCCAGTAACTTATAAGGAATATAATGTAGCTTGCATTTGAATGACTTCAACATAACGTATTTACACATTTTTAACCTGACTCAAAGAAACCTTAATAAGCTTTGCCTGTGTATTTTAGAAGGCTAAAATCAGTAATACAACTTTCAACAGAGGAATTTAAAACAAACTAACTTTGTGGGAAGAATGTAAAAAATTTCTATTGTGTGGTATACTTAAAGCAAAATTAGGGAGGGTGTTTTAACTAATTTCCTGGTTTAAAATATTGAATTGCAACTTTTTTGACATGAAATTTCAATTTGTACTAGATAGCAAATATATCTACGGAATATCTTATTAAAATTGAGATGTGTTTTTTAATAAGAAAATATTTAAGTGAATCTATTTGAAGTCTTTAGTGAGAATGCTTTCTTGAGGAAAATTTTTATTCATACTTTCTTATTTCTTTTCGAGTTTTACTTTTTTGGTTGAAAACTGGACTTTTTGTTGAAAACTGGATATTTTGACTATTACATTGTGGTAACTTTGTAATGATTTTTCTCCCTCCTCAGCTTGGTTTTTGTTGCATACTATAGGTTGTAGTTGTTTGGCATGTTTTATAAGATACTTTTGTAAAGTCTTATTTTATGTCTGACTTTAGGTTTTAGAGAGACTGGAGATTAGTGGCATTAGAAAATATAATTCTTAGAAACTGTAACAGGGGTACACCTTATGACTATCTACTCAATTTAATTTTCCTAAGTCGTTTTGTATTAAACATCATTATTCCCATTTTATACATGAAGAAATGAGGTTCAGATTTTCCAAGGTCAAGTCTAGGTAAGTTTCATCCCACTTTTGTCTGACATCAGCATGAAGTATTTGTGCTATACTACTCGTATTTTTTGAAATGGCTCCATGTGAGAAAACTTTAACTACAAGGGAACAAGGAAACTGATGGAAAAGTAGGCAGGAGTTTGTCATATTTAGGGATAGATAATCTCTTCGTCACAGATGATCTCAACTTTAGTAAGATACTCTATACATACATTTACTTTCCAATGTTACCTATTAAATACATTTACTATCCAATATTTAGTGAATCTTGGACATCTTGAGGGTAAATATTGCAATGGAATTGAATTCTGAAGTCAGAAAGGTCAGTGGTTGTCCTGGGTGAACAAACTCAGCACTCATGGGCTGCTCTGGTCAGTGACTTGGGTATGCAGTGCGGTCTCAGTACAGGGAAGCCAGAGCGCCTCCATCCCTAGGAGGAAGTGACCTGTAACAGAGGCAGAAAGGGCTAGGAAAGACCTTCATGCAGCCTATGTAATGAAGGAAGCAGAAAGTTGTTGGGGAGTGAGGATCTGGAGTCTGGAAGACTCCTGAAGATGCCTCATTGGTATTGCCTATGTACATAAGTTAGTGGCCATTCTGCACATGGTCAACAAAACAAGGAAAAGTCAGTTTTCCCCATCTCTTTTTTGGAATGGAGAGTCAATTCTTCCCAGATTGACCCATAGAAATGCTCCTTAATTTTCCTCTTTACCTCCCCTGGGAGAGTTTGTTTGTTAGAGTAGCTAAAGTGATCAGAGAACTTTGCTGGAAGCGCTGTTTCCTTGGAGGTTTAATTGCCAGAGACTGGGGACAGAGGTGTGGCAGAGGAGAGGTCTCCAAGGATTTCTGAAAATAGAAGCAACTTTCCCTAGTCACAGCAGAGGGAAGAAAAGTAAGTGATGTGAGTGATGGCAGGAAATAAAACCTCCCTCCTAGTGCTGGACCTGGCCCAGCAAGGGGTCTCCTCCACAGGTGAGAGACTTTGTGCTGACTAACAGCAAGAGCTCCTGTTTCTATTTAAGTTAATTTCACCCAGCTTTCCTTTTGGAGAGGGAATTTACTTTTCTGTGGTGGTTAGTTTATGGACATCTTTTTCTTAACTACTAAACATTCTGCCAAGTCTCTATCATGGAACACCTCTTTCAGGTTTTTCTGACTCCTTTCAGAAAACATTTCTTCTCTTTTAACCAATGCATTTCTCCAAAATCTTTCCACAGTGCTTGTGGAAGGCCTCAGGTATATCCTGCCCATGGGTGACCACAAGAACCACTTCTCCCTTCCCCTTTTAAGAGAATTTATGATACACGCACTTTTCTTTCTTCAGGATTTTTTTCCCCTAATTTTCCCAGGTCCCTTCTGCCTCTGTTTCAGGCCATTTCCTCCTAGGCATGGAAGTGCTCTGGCTTCCCTGTACTGAGACCCTGCTGCAGACCCAAGTGACTGACTGGAACAGCCCCTGTGTGTGGTGAATCAGCTCAACCAGGACATAAGGTTGGGTCTGTTCTCCTGATTCCCCACTCATTTCTGGTGTCTTTGATTATATAGTTTCAGGTAAGTTTCTTTCACAATATCTTTTATTCTCCCTTTGTTATCAAATGCTTAAAATATTTTTTCACCCCACAACCATCTCTGCCATTCTCATTATTTGACTTGAAGTAGATAATATTTGCATGGTTAAATTTAGTTGCTAAAATATGCTAGCCGGGCACAGTGGCTCATGCCTATGAAGTGGCTGGGGGTAGGGATTGTGGTTCGAGTCCTGCTTGGGGCAACACAGCAAGACCTAGTCCCAAAAAATAGCTGGGTGTGGTGGGGCATGTCTGTAATCCCAGCTCCCTGGGAAGCTGAGGCTGGGGATCGCTTGAGTCTGTGGTACCCTGGGCAACGTGAACCTGCAGTTCCATGGGCAAAAATAGTGAGAACTAGTCTCAAAAAAAAAATTATACTGCCCCTTTATCCTTTCCCTTGTGGGTGAAACTAGGGAACTAGGTTTGTGTCATTTTATAGCTTGGGACACTGGAGTTCAGAGAGAAACAACTTCCTCAAGGTCTGACTACTACAGGTTTGGGGAAGGGTGGGCACTATTTTTGTCTTTTTAAATCTAAGAAGGATGAGGGAATGGCTAGATCCCCCCTAAACTGTCTGTCTCAGGGGGCTGGAAAAATTATCTATCCTTGATGATATTAGGTCATTAGATTTTAGAAGACAGTGGCAAAATCCTTCTATTCCCTCCTGTCTAATCATACACCTGCATTTCTAAACAAGTTTCTACTTGCCAATTCTCCACACTCCACATATTGCTTTCCATTAGAATATTTTCTTCTATACCCCTTCTTCTTGAAGAATGGTCATAGATTTGCTCTTATCTGGAAAACCATGCTTTAGTGTGATTTCTCCTATCTCTTTCTACTCTATAGTTCCTTTCTCATCAAGACAGTTGCACTGTGGGTCTGATATCTCCCTTTTTTACTGCAGGGCTGTCTGTCAAAATTCTCAGGTTCACTTCCACAGAAGTCTCCTATGCACAGGTGATAGCTGTGGCAAGTCTGATCTGGGAGGTGCAGGAAAATCTTTCTGCCCTAGAATATATCTTCTGCTATTGCCCAACTGAAGTTGTTTTGTTATAATCTCTTGGAAAAGCATTGTCAGGAGAAATTTGCATCTCAATTGGTAACAAAGGTTTAGATTACATTAGAGTAGAATGTTTTTCATTAGCAAAGACTAATTTTCTTTATTAGCAAATATCAGTTCACTTGATCAATTGATTAACAACATTTCTTAAAATCTAATTTAAACATCTAAAAAGTCAGAGTAAAAGGTGTCAAGGCCAATAGGCATATGAAAAAAATGCTCAAAATCACTAATTATCAGGGAAATGCAAGTCAAAACGACAATGAGATATCATCTCACACCAGTAAGAATGGTCCATATAATAAATAAATTATTTTTAAAAAATGAATGGCCCATATCCAAAAAAGGGGCAACAATAAATGATGGTGTGGATGTGGAGAGAAAGGAACACTTTTATACTGCTTATGGGAATACAAACTTTCAGCCACTAAGGAAGGCTGTGAGGAGGACCCATAAACTACTGAAAATGGAACTACCATTTGATCCAGCAATTCTACTGCTAGGAATCTATCCAAAGTTTACAAAAACTCTAATCCAAAATAATACCTGTACTTGGATGTTTATTTCAGCACTACTTACAATAGCCAGGATATAGGATCAACTAAAATGCCCCCAAATAGATGAAAAGTACAGAAAGCTGTGGTATATGTACATGATGGAATATTATTCATCAATCAAAAAAAGATAAATTTATGTCATTCGCAGCAACATGGATGGAGCTAGAGGGAATGATGCTAGCAGAAATAAGCCAGAAAGAAAAAGAAATACTAGATGGTCTCACTTATATGAGGGACATAGAGAAAACAAACAAATGGACAAGAATAACTTAAAACTGTCAATAGATATGAAGCATAGATTATGAGAGGAGGAGGGAAAAATTGGGGGAGGGATGGGCACAAGAGATTAAGATGGATCATGGGTATTAAGGTGGTGGGAGAACATCAGGGTAGACAACAATATAATACGTATATGTACAATCAATTGAATAATAAAATTAAATAAAAAAAGGAAAAATAAAAAGATGAATGTTGGCATAGGAGATAGTCCATATATATGTTAATAAAATAAAATGTCATATGCTTAAAAAAAAGTGTCAAGGTTCCCGTTCAACTAGAAAATTCTGCAGTGTATTAAACTTTAAAGCCTCCTCCTTTTCATTCTTTCTGCTATTATCTTCTTCCAAAGCATAAGTGATAGCAGTATTGGTAGTATAATAACTGCCACTATCTATTGGGCACTTACTATGTTCCAGGTACAACTAGCATAAGAATTTTTACATTATCTAACTTTATCTTCCCAACAACCATAGATGATGAGACAGGCTCAAAATGTTTAAGCCCACAGCTCAAAGACCACAGCTCCTGCTTGCACATCACAACTGACTCGTAGTGCTTTCTCCCCTTCTATCTCTGGTGTACAGGTTTAGATCAGATCCTTTGCTAAATCAGCAATAATCACCATCATTTGTTGAATCATTTCTGAGTGAACCAGGCAAGGGTCTGGTGCTTATAAACACACAGACTCCTTTAATTTTCACAATCAGCCTGGAAAGGAATTCTTTTTATTCTCATTTTCAGCTGACAGGAAAGCTTCAATGAGCCCAGAGCTAATAACAGAATCCTGACACTTCACCATGACCCAGTGACACTTTTCACCAGCTTTCAAAAAGGGGATCCTTTGTTCAGCCAATGGCCCAACTTGCCTTCCACAACACAAAGCTTTCTTTTCTCTGTCTCAGGCTCTGTCTCTTCCCTCTCTCTGGAATATCTTAAATATTCCCATTACCCTTCAGAATCCAAGTTCACACCCTTGGGCTCTAGGAAACCTTTCCTGATTTTACCAAATAGATGAAAAATTTCTCCCTAAACCCTTAAGGCTGAAAGACTGCACCCATGGCACCTGCTAGATTCCCATCACTCTTGAGTGGCACATACACTCAGGTATGTATAGTTAACACATGGAGTACATAGAGATTCACACTCAAGGTCTTTGTGCTCTTTAAACATATGGTTAAGAAATTAAGGTGGGCATGGTGACGTGTGCCTATGAAGTGGATGGGGCTAGCAAGTCCCGCTTGGGGCAACACAGTGAGACCTAGTCCCAAATAATAGCTGGGCATGGTGGCGCACGCCTGTAATCCCAGCTACCTGGAAAGCTGAGGCTGGGGATTGCTTGAGTCCATGGTACCCCGGGCAACATGAGCCTGCAGTTCCACGGGCAAAAATAGCAAGACCTAGTCTCAACAAAACAAAACAAAACAAAACATATGGTTATGTTTTAGTTTTTCTTCATTTAAGATCATGTTTGCTGTAGGTTTGTCATAGATGGCTTTTATTATGTTGAGATATGTTCCTTTTGTCCCCAAATTTTCAAGAGCTTTTATCAATAATGGGTGTTGAACTTTATCAAAATGCTTTCTCTGTATCTATTGATATGATCATCTGGTTTTTAGTTTTTTCCTTGTTGATCTGGTGGATTCTATTAATTGATTTTCGAATGTTGAACCATCCCTGGCCCCAGGGATAAATCCCACTTGGTCATGGTGAAAAATGCTTTTTATACATCATTGGATTCAATTTGCCAGAATTTTATTTAAAATTTTTGGGTCCATGTTCATTAGGGAAATTGGGCTATAGTTTTCTTTCGTTGTGCTGTCTTTATTTGGTTTTGGTATGAGTGTGATGTTTGCTTCATACAGTGTGTTTGGCAGTTTTCCTTTCTCAATTTTTTGGAAAAGTTTTAGTAGTGAAGGCATTATTTCTTCTTTGAATGTCTGGTAGAATTCATTTGTGAAGCCATCTGGTCCTGGGATTTTGTTTTTAGGTAGAGTTTTATGACTGGTTCAATTTGGCTGGTTGTGATTGGTCTAAGTTCTACTTCTTCTTTGTCTAGTTTTGGGTAGTTGTATCTTTCCAAGAATCTGTCCATCTCATCCAGGTTGTTGTATTTGCATATAGGTGTTCATAGTATCTCTGATTACTCTTTGGATTTCTCATGTGTCTGTTGTAATTTCTCCTTTTTCATTTGTAATCTTGCTTATTTGAGTGTTCTCTCTTCTTTGTGAAGTTTGTAAGGGGTTTATCAATTTTATTTTTTTAAGAACCAACTTTTGGTTTATTTATTTTCTCGATAGTCTTTTTGCATCTAGATTGTTTATTTCTGCTTTTATTTTTATTATTCTTGTTTTCTGCTGGGTTTTGGGTTTTTTTGTTCATTTTCTAGTTCTTTGAGTTGGGTGATTAGGCTATTTCTTTGGTTGTTTCCTTGCTTTTTGATAGGAGCCTGTATTGCTATGAACCTTCCTCTTAAAAATGCTTTTGCTAAGTCCCAGACATTTTGGAATGTTGTGTCTTCCTTGTCATTTGTTTCAAAGCAGGTTCTTATTTCTTCTTTAATTTCCTCGGTTACCCAGTCTTCATTTAGTAACATGTTATTCAATCTCCATGTGTAGGGCATTCTTTTTGCTTTGCATTATTGATTTCTAGTTTGATACCTTTATGATTGGAGAAAAAAGTTGGCACTATTTTAATCTTTGTATATTTGCTAATGTTTGCCTTAAGTCTTAATATGTGGTCGATTTTTGAGAATGATCCGTGTGCATTTGAAAAGCATGTGTATTCCTTTCTTTGGGGGTGCAGTGTCCTGTAGATATTTATTAGGTCCATGTGGTCTTGATCTTCATTTAGGGCTTCCGTGTCTTTGTTTAGTTTTTGTCTTGTTGATCTGCTCTTTGGTGAGAGTGATGTGTTGGAATCACCTTCCATATATGTATTTTTGCTGAGGTCTGTTTTCAGTGCTGTTAGTAGTTGTTTGATGAATTTTGGTGTCCCTCATTTGGTCAGTATATTTTAATAATTGTTATGTCTTTGTTATGTATTGACTCTTTTACCAATATATAGTATCCTTTATCCCTTGTCACTTTTTTTTAGCTTAAAGTCTACTTTATCTGCTATTAGTATGGCTACACCTACTTTCTTTTTTTTTCAGAGTGCAGACTAATTTATTACTAAACAAAGTGATTTCCTAATTACTACAAAAAGAAACATATATATGTAAAACTCCAAATTACTTTAACATTGTCCAAAACTTTTTTCAACATTGTCCAAAGTCCTTTCCCCAAATTGTCCAAAAATCCTCAGTCTGTCAGTCCTAATTATCTCACCAACATTAGTCAGTCAGCGTTCATCTCCACATGTCCAACAACATCTTCCTTTGGAGTGCTCCTTTGGTGTGCACCGACTCTTCCATGCTGTCTTCTCCGTGTCCTCCTCCAGGAAGTAGAAAAAACTCTATAGTACCAAAACCAGCAAAGTTCACTTTCTTTTCAGGCCTGACTTTCACATGTCCTCTCCCAGACACAAGTCAAGTTCAGCGAAACAAGCTCCAACACAGATTTTAAATCTCCCAATTCCTTAACTTCCTTTAACAGCCACACTCCTAGTCTGGGCCAGCCAAAGTTTGCAGGCCCCAGGCCACATGGCCAAACTCACATCTTTATTTCACAAATGGCAGAATCAGAATTTCTACTCTTGCTTTCTTCTGGGGGCCATTTGCTTGCAGACTTTTTTTCTAGCCTTTTACTTTCAGTCTGTGCTTATTTTTTGTGTTTAAGTGTGTTTCCTGCAGACAGCAGAATGTTGGGTTTTTGATCCACTCTGCTACTCTGTGTCTTTTGATGCTGAATTTAGACCATTGATGATTGATACTTGTTGTTCTGGTGTTGACTTTTGGAAGGTCATTCTGAGGTTAGGGTTTCCTTTTCTTTTTTTCTTTTCTATTACTGATATTTGAGATTCTGAAGTTGGTTTTTTTATTGTCTTTTTGAGGTTCTGATTAGCTCCCTTGTTTTGATCTTTCTGTTTATTCTTCTGTTGGTTTTAATCTTAGGGCTTCTTGCAAGATTTCTTGGAGCGGTGGTTTAGTGGTAGAGAATTTCTGGAGGTGTTGCTTGTCTGAGAAGGTTTTTATTCTTCCTTTGTAGAGGAAAGAAAGATTTGCAGGGTAGAGTAATCTTGGCTGAATTTTTGTCTTGGAGTTTTTTTAAGATACAACTCCATGCGCTCCTTGCTTGGAGTGTCTCTTCAGAGAAGTCTGAGGTCAGCCTAATAGGTTTTCCTTTGTATGTTATCTGTTTCTTTTCTCTAACCAGTTTCTTTATTTTTTCCTTATCCTGGACTCTTGGAGTTTTATGATGATGTGTCTTGCTGTAGTTTTTCTTTCATTGTTGTAGTTTGGTGTACTTCGGAATTCCTGGATTTCAAATTTCATTTCTTTTTTCAGGATTGGGAAGTTTTCCTCCATTATTTCTTTAAACAGACTTTCAGTACCCATGTGCCTCTCTTCTTCTTCTGGGACTTCCATAACTCTTATGTTTCCTTTCTTTAAGGAATCAGACAGATCTATGAGTTTTTCTTCTGTTTTCTTACTCTGTCTTTCTTCTTCCTCTCGATTTCGGTGTCCTCAAGGGTACTTATTTGTTCTTCAATTTTGTCCAGTCTGCTTTCGTAACTTTTCCCTGCATTTTTGAGCTCCTCTGTTGCTCCCTTTAGATCTTGGGTTTCTTTCTGATTCATGTTTAGGTATTCAATTTTAATTCTTCAATTCTTCAATTATTTTATCTTTGTTGATGTTTTTCTTCATATTTTCCGTTTCTTCTAACGTGTTCAGTTTTTCTGCCATGCTCACTTCTTTTTCTTTGCATTTTTCTAATTCTTCCCTAAGCTCTTCATATGCTTGTAACATGCATATGTTCAGTTCCTTGTCTGGGAGGTGGTGCATTTCTTCAATGTTATATTTGTTGGTTTCTAGACTTTTTCTTTCGATGGTGTATTGGTTTCTGTGGAGTTTGCTGGGGTGTTTGCCTTTTTCCTCTTTCCTGTGCTTTGCTTTTGTACTTCCTCCACATATTGAGCAACTATGGCTCTAGTACTGACTGGCATGATGACTGGGGTCTTCTAGTAGTTTGTTGTTGATTGAGACTATGTAGCTGAGGTGAGTACTTTTTTTCCCTTTGGCTGATTTGGGTGGGTGGTTCCTTTTCCCTGCACTAGCATGATAGATGGATGTGGTTACTATGGTATACTTTGTCTTTTCTTACAATTTTTTGCCTTTTAGGCTGGTGAGACAACATGTCAATTCTATGTTCCCCTAAGAGGGGGGGGGCTCTGGTTAGAAGGTGCTCTAGAGCTTCTTCTGCGGTTCTTTTTGGAAGAGGAGTATAGGTGCCTTTTATTGTTATTCTTTTTGTTTTTAGTCCATCTGTTGGGTTATTTTATCTGCTCCAGGCCTGTGAAGCGGTCCTGGCACTTCTGGCCTCTATCAGGGTCAATAGGCTGCTGAGCGAAGCCCTTGCCCCCACCTGGGAACTGGTCTGAAGGTGATGCCTTCCTGGCTGGTTAGGGCCTTGTAATATGAATTTCTATAAGTAGGATGGCTTAGTCAAAAAGTAGTTTTATCTTTAAAAAATACCATACTCTAAATTCTCTTTTTCAATAGTTTCTTATTCTTGTTTCATGTTTATAACATCTGTCCTCATGTCATCCCAGGTTGATTATATAAACTTTAACAGCTTTTTGTTTTCTTTCTGTATTTATGTTGCTTTGTTGGTTTTCATTCCTTTCTTTGAGCATGGAACATGTTTTCAGATGTTTGCTGAATCTGAGAAGATTCATGGTGGTGGAATTAACAAATTCGGTAATCTGAGCATATGGGTAGGACTTGCCATTCTGGGTGAAATGACCAAGGTTTTTTTTTTTTAATTTCCATCATCATTTTCTTTAGATATTTTCTAGGTCAGTCAAGATTCCTGAATTGACCAACTAGTGAAAAGGGAAATGGAGTCAAAGTAACTTAAGTGTTTAATATTTATATTTCTTCATTTTATGGAAATAACAGATCTGGTGTAAGTATGATAGAAAATAAATAAATTACCTTTAATGGAAAAGAAAGATTCCCGGATTGAGGCAGAGGGAGTTAATCTGTTTTCTTGCCTAACGGGAATAAATGTGGGCCTTAGGAGTTGAGCCAAAATTGAGACCAGTTACTTTACTTTCTTCATAGGTGGCCCTGTGCTCACAGCACTCTCACCTCCTACAGGTCTCCCCTGGACATTCCTAGCATCATTTCCAGAAAATTAGGATTTCTGAAGAAAGTAGGACTACTTTCTTCCAGACTGAGGGAGGGATAGGGCATGGGTGTGGAGATGGGAAGGAGCTCTACTTCTATGAATAATATTTATTCTTCTTTACTAATTTTCCCAAGTGGTTAATGATATTGTATTGTATGGAAAAACTATAGATTTGGGGTATTGATCCTATTTGAATTAAATATAAATGCACATGCATGTACACTCATTTGCTTTCAACACTAAATTAGAAATTCTTATTTCTTATATAAATTGTATACTATAATATGCAGAAAAAAGGCCACTGCTAATAGCTTGACATTATTTTCCCCCAGTCATTAGAAATACTAAAAAAATATTCAGTGCATATATGTATATATGCACACATATGTATATAGTTCATTATCATTAAAATGTCAAAAACACCCCTTTGATTACATACTATTTGTCTGTGCCATAACTTAATCATACCTTTATGTTGGCACTTGTGTTGCCTCCAATTTCTTATTTACTAAGTTTCTTTAGCATATGCTTTATCTCTGAAAAGTAAAAAAGTAAACCCACCCTTGACTCAGTTTCTCAACTTTTGAGACAGAAACAATGATCAATCTTTCCAGGAAGTTCTGGTTGTTAAATTCAAGGATGCAACATTGTGGTATCTGATGACATATGAGAAATGATTGAATAATGTCAGTAGCCACCATTTCTATTTTTTAAAAAAATTTCAACTATTTACATTATTGTGTACCCCAAGGTTTTCCTGTTTCTTTAACACCTGTTAATCATCTTATTCATTTTTGCCCTCCGTCTCCCCCTCCTTCTCTTTCACTCTTCCCCCTCCTCTTTTGTTTTTTCAGTTCTGTTGGTTTTCTCTGATTTTTCTTATTTATTTGTTTGTTTTTTGTTGTATCCTTCATTATGTGAGACAACCTGTATTTCTCTTTTTCTTTCTGGCTTATTTCTCTGCTAATATGAGTCCTTCTAGCTTCATCCATGTTGCTGCAAATGACATATGTTTGTTCTCCTTGGTTGATGCACAGTATTCCATCATGTACATATAACACATTTTTTCAGTCATTCACTGGTTTGGGGGCATTTAGGTTGTTTCCAGATCTTGGCAATTGTAAACAGAGCTACAGTAAACATGTGTGTATAGGTGTCCTTTTGAATTAGTGCTTTCATGTCCTCTGGGTAGATTCCCAGTAGTGGGATTGCTGGATCAAATGCTATTTTCATTTTCAATTGTTTGAGGGTCTTCCACACAGTCTTCCATAGTGGTTGGACCAGTTTGCATTCCTACCAGCATTGTAAGAGAGTTCCTTTATCTCCACATCCATGCCAACACTTGTACTGTATTTTTTTAAATACAGACCATTCTTACTGGTATAATTTGGTATCTCAGTGTGGCTTTAATTTGCATTTCCCTGATTATTAGTGATGTGGAGCATTCTTTCACATGTCTATTACTCATCTGTATTTCCTCTTTGGTGAAGTGTCTTTTTAGTTCTCCCCATTTTTTGATTGGGCTTTTTCCTTTGTTTTTATTGAGTTATATGAGCTCTTTGTGGATTTTTGTTATCAGACCCTATCTTGTCTAGAGGGGAAAAATCTTTCCCAGTGGGTTGGGTTTCTCCTTGTTTTGTTTATTATCTCTTTTGCTATACCGAAACTTTTTTATTTGATGTAGTCCCAGCTGTTTATATTTTCCTTCTTTTTGTTGCCAGCTGTAGTTGTTTCCAGAAATGAATTTCTGAAGTGAAATTCATGAAGTGTTTTACCTAAGTTATCCTCTATGCATTTTATGGTTTCAGGTCTCATGCCCAAATCTTTTATCCATTTTGAGTTGATTTTTATACAAGGTATGAGGGTGTTGTGCTGGTCCATTTTTTTTTAGGCATGTTTTGATCCAGTTTTCCCAGCACCATTTACTGAAGAGGCTGTCCTTTTTCCAGTATATGTTTTTTGTACTTTGTCAAAGATTAGTTGGGGTACTCGATTCTGATCTATTGGTCTGTTTGTCTGTTTTTGTACCAGTGCCATACTGTTTTAATTATTGTTTTGTGGTATTGTTTGAAGTCTGGAATAGTAATACCTCCATTCTCCCGTTTGTTAGGAAGGTTTTAGCTATTCAGGGTCTTTTGTTGTTCCATATGAATTTCAGTAACTTTTGTTCTATCTCTCTAAAATATGTCACTGGGATCTTCACTGGAATTGCATTGAATCTGTAGATCGCCTTTGGTACTATGGCCATTTTGATAATGTTGATTCTTCCAATCCATGAACAGGGAATGTCTTTCCATTTTTTAACAACTTCTATTTCTTTTAAGAATGTTTTATAGTTTTCTTTGTATAGATCTTTTACTTCTTTTGTCAGACAGTTTATTCCCAAGTATTCAATTTTCTTTGTAGTGATAGTAGATGGGGTATTTTTAAAAATTTCTTCTTCTTCTGATTGAGTCTTTGCATATATAAATGCTATTGATTTTTATGTGCTAATTTTGTATCCAGCTACCTTACTGAATTGATTTATTATTTCAATTAGCTTTTCTGTTGATTTTTTTGGGTTCTCTACATAGAGTATCATATCATCCACTTATAATGATAGTTTTATTTCTTCTTTCCTTATTTGAATTCATTTTATGTCTTTCTCTTGTCTTATTTCCCTAGCTAGGACTTCCAGAACTATGTTGAAAAGGAGTGGAGAGAGTGGGCATCCTTTCCTGGTTCCAGACCTTAATTGAAACAACTTTAGCTTTTCCCTATTCAGGATGACATTTGCTGTGGGTTTGTCATATATAGCTTTTATTATGTTGAGGTTTGTTCCTTTTATACAAATTTTTTACAGAGCTTTCATCATGAAATGGTGCTGAATTTTATTGAATGCTTTTTCTGCATCTATTGGTATCATATGGTTTTTGTTTTTCTTTTTGTTGATGTGTTGGATTATATTGACTGATTTTTAGATGTTGAACCATCCTGTGTCCCTGGGATGAATCCCATTTGGTCATGGTGGATAATCCTTTTTAGGAACTGTTGGATTTGGTTTGTCAGGATTTTGTTTAGTATTTTTGCATCTGTGTTTATTATGGAGATTGGTCTATAGTTCTCTTTCTTTACACTATCTTTGTTGGTTTGGAATTAGTGTAATGTTTGCTTCATAGAACATATTTGGTAGCTTTCCTCCTTTCTCATTTTTTTGAAAGAATTTTGATAGTACATTGTTACTTCCTCTTTGAATGCTTGGTAGAATTCATTTGTGAAATCATCTGGACCTGGGCTCTTGTTTTTATGTAGGGTTCTGATGACTGCTTCAAATTCACTGCTTGTGATTGACCTGTTTAAGTCCTCTATTTCTTCTTTGTTCAATTTTGGATGACTGTATTGTTCTAGGAATTTGTCCATCTCTTCCAGGTTGTTGTATTTGTTTGCATATAGATGTTCGTAGTAGTCTCTAATTATCTTTTGGATTTCTGCTGTGTCTGCTGTAATAGCTCCCTTTTTGTTTATGATCCTGTTTATTTGAGTTTTCTCTCTTCTTTCCTTTGTAAGCCTTGCAAGGGGCTTATCAGTTTTATTTATTTTTTTCAAAGAAACAGCTTTTGGTTTTATTTATCTTCTCAATGGTCTTTTTGGTTTCTATTTCATTTATCTCTGCTTGTATTTTTATATTTTCTCCTTACTCTGCTTTGCTTTTGGGCTTTTGTTATATATTGAGCAACCATGGCTCTGATACTGGTCGGCATGTTGTATGCTATCAAGGCTGTAAGTCTGAACTTTAGTTTACTTAGTAGTGTCGCAGTGCCAGTGCCAGTGACTTCCTGGCTGACCTGAAAGGGGTGGGGCAGGCTCAGAGGAGGCCCCTAGGAAGATCAATCTGTGGAGAGGGCCGGCTATGATCGTGGCACAGGGTGGGGGTCTCCAAGCTGGCTTGGAGCAAACCACCACTTTAAACTGCTTATTATCACCTTTAATGTTTACTATCACCCAATAAGAGAATATTGTTGCTTTAATTTTACATAAGGGAACTGGAGCTCAGAAAGTTTAGTTCAGTGCCCAGTTCACAGTCAGCAAATGCTTTTGTTACTTTTTCCTTAAAAAGTAAAACTTTGCTTTTCCTTTGTACTTTTTCCTTAAAGAAAAAAAACCTTGAGTATAGTGCAGTTGTCCTAGTGCTTTGTAGGGGAATGAAGTCTGAGGGCTGAAGAACAGGCCAAATTCTAGCAGAGACAGAACTAGTGCTCACTTTAGCACTAAGTAGCTTAAAATTGCTTCTCAACTGCAGAAAGTCCAAGTGGTTAAGATTACAGTCTGTATTTTTGGTAGGAATTTTTTTTAAAAAGAGGTCAGACTTTGACTTAAAAGCAAGTAGCATTTAAAGAGAGCAATGAATTGGGCAAAGTAGTGCCCTGAGTATTACAGTACTTACTGCTAACCTCCTGCTTCCAGATCCCAACCCTCTCTCCAGTGTATCCCTCTGAAGGAACAATGGTCTGGGTGGGAAACCAGACACTCATCTCCCACTTCATCCTCCTGGGTCTCTTCACACACTCGCCACTGCACTTCTTCCTTTTTTCCATCATCATGGTCATGTTTCTGGTGGCCTTCTTTGGCAATGGGCTCATGATCCTCCTTATCAATATGGACTCCCGCCTGCACAGCCCCATGTACTTCTTCCTCAGCTGGCTGTCCCTCATGGATCTCATGCTTATCTCCACCATTGTGCCACGAATGGCTTTTGACTACCTCCTGGGCAGTGGTTCCATCTCCTTCACTGGCTGTGGGCTTCAGATCCTCTTCTTTCTCACACTCCTGGGAGATGAGTGCTTCTTGCTGGCTTTCATGGCCTATGACCGTTACGTGGCCATCAGCAACCCTCTGAGGTACTCAGTAGTCATGCGTTACCGTGTCTGCTGGCTTATGGTGGCAGGATCATGGCTGTTTGGCCTGGTGGATGGGTTGATCCAGGCAGTCTTCACCCTGCGCTTCCCCTACTGTGGCTCCCAGGAGATTGACCACTTCTTCTGTGAGGTCCCTGCTGTGCTCAAGTTGGCCTGTGCTGATACCTCCCTCTATGAGACGATGATCTATGTCTGCTGTGTCCTCATGCTGCTCCTGCCCTTCTCTATCATTTCTGCCTCCTACCTGAGGATCCTGGTAACTGTGCTCCGCATGCGTTCTGCTGAAGGCAGACAGAAGGCCTTTGCCACTTGCTCCTCCCACATGGCAGTGGTCTCCCTCTTCTATGGGGCTGCCATGATCACCTACATGCGGCCTCAGGCCTATCACTCCTCTGAGCAGGACAAAGTGGTCTCAGCCTTCTATACCATGATCACCCCCATGCTCAACCCACTGATCTACAGTCTGAGGAATAAAGAAGTGACTGGAGCTCTCAGGAAGTTCCTGGGGAGGTGTTCTTGTGGTGGAGACCTGGCTTAGGTTGTAACTGGCACCTGTAGACATATACTCTGAAACCAGGGCTGGAGGAGAAACAAATGTGACCTGTTGAAAATAAAAGCATTCTCTGAATAGAGTGAATCATGTTAACATGTCAGTTCTATATATCATACGCATGTTGGGTGTGTGACAAGGAAGGAAGACTGGGCCTATTTAATTCAAGAATAAAAGATGTAGAGCCTTCATTCCATAGCTGCTGAGAGTCAGCAGGTAACATGCTGTGTTCTCGTCCATGCCAAGGAAAGTACTTTTCAAAATCATTTTTCTTCTTGGGGGCTGCTTAAGTCCCATGGCTGATCAGAGTATAAAGGCTGGGACTTTATACTCTATCACCTGGGACTACATCAAATTAAAAAGTTTCTATACAACAAAAGAGACAATCACAAAATGAAGAAAACCTACAGATTGAGAGAAAATATTTGCACTCTACAAAATCAATAAAGGACTATAAAGAGCTTACACAACTCAACAAAGCCAAGTAAACAATCCAGTCAAAAATGAACAAAGTGTTAGTTAGAAAGACATTTCCCCAAAGAGGAAATTCAAAAGGCCATCAAGCATGTGAAAAAAAGTTCAATATCATTTATAATCATGGAATTACACATCAAAATCACAACAAGATACCACTTCATACCAGTAAGAATGGTCCATATATATATATATATATATATATTTTTTTTTAAGGCAACAACAAATGCTGGTGAGGATGTGGAGAAAGATGAACCCTCTTACACTGTTTGTGGGAGTGCAAATTGGTCCAATCAGTATGTAAAGTTATGTGGAGTTTCCTTGAATTACTAAAGTGTATCTAACATATGACCCAGCAATTCTATTCCTAGGAATCTACCCAAAAGACACAAAAAACATTAATTTGAAAGGAAGTTTGCATATCCATATTTATGCAGTACTATTTACAATAACTAAAATATAAAAACAATGTAAATGCCCTCAAACAGAAGAATGGGTCAAGAAGATGTGGTATCTACCTCATAGTGGTAAGAATGGCCCATTAAAAAAATGAGCAACAACAGTGCTGGTATGGAAGAGGAGAGAAAGAAACAATTCTACACACTGTTAGTGGAATGTAAACTGATCCAGCCGCTACGGAAAACTGTGTGGAAAACCCTCAAACTACTGAAAATAGAATTACTATTTCTTCCATCTTCTGGGAATCTACTCAAAGCACAGTAAAATGCTAATTCAGAAGGACACTAATTAGCATGTTTACTTGCAGCAGTATTTGCAATTGCCAGAACATAAAAACAACCCAAGTGCCCCAAAACAGATTAATGGATCAGATAGTTGTGATATACACAATGGAATATTATTCAGCAATCAAAAAAGACAAATTTGATACACTTGTGATAGCATGGATGGATCTAGAAGGAATCATGCTAGCAGAAATGAGTCAGAAAGAAAAAGAGAAATACTGGATGGACTCACCTATATGCAGGATAGAAGGAAAGCAAACAAAAGGACAAGTAAAACTTATATCTAATGACTGTTAACACAACTAAAGCATAGAGCAAGGGAGGGGGAGGGGATAAAATTAGGGAGGGATGGGCACAAGAGATTAAGATGATGTTTCATGGGTATACATTGAAGTAATATATAATATTTATATTATATTATATATTATATATGTGCAGTCAATTTAAAAAATAAATAAAAGCACACCTACACAAAAGTGAAAAATGAAA
Source organism: Uropsilus gracilis (assembly GCA_004024945.1). Taxonomy (NCBI): domain Eukaryota; kingdom Metazoa; phylum Chordata; class Mammalia; order Eulipotyphla; family Talpidae; genus Uropsilus; species Uropsilus gracilis. The sequence continues at coordinate 18,371 of PVHY01016444.1, forward strand.
ATGCAAAAAATTAGATGTGGTATTATACACAATAGGATATTATTCAGCAATCAAAAAAATAAACTCATGCCATTTGCAGCAACATGATGGATCTAGAAGGGATTATGCTGAGTGAAATAAGATAGAAGGAAAAAGGGAAATATCAGATGATTTTACTTATATATAGGAGAAATATAGGGAAACCAAACAAAGGGACAAAAGGAAAAAGAGACAAAGCTTGCAGACAAACTATAGATGTAAGGAGAAGTGGTAAAGGAAGAGTAAAAACAGGGGAGGGAGAGAACAGGGGACTGTAGTGAGAGTTAACTGGTGATGTGGTGGTAGAAGATTTATGGGGACTACACCTGAAGGGAGAAGTCAAATATTGTACAAAATTGAAAACTGTAAAAATAAAATTTAACTAATAAGAACAAAATAAATTTTATAAAAGGATTTTTTAAAAACTCAGTTTAGTCATTGTTAATCATATAAAAGTATTTAATCTTTTCTCCCCAGTTTTATTGAGCTTATAATTAATATATAGCATTGTATACATTTCAGGTGTCAACACAGTGATTTGATTTTCATATATATATTGTGAAATGGTTACCGTAATTAGCTTAGCTAACACCCCTTACTTCAAATAGCTACATTTTTCCCCTCAAAATGAGAAATTTTAAGATCTACTTCCTTAGCAACTTTGAAATGTACAATCCAGTACTGTATATTTGGGAGTGATCATGTTCTACACTATATCCCCAGAATCTAATTAATATCTAATTAATATTAATAATTAGTATCTAATAACTGAAGTTTATACCTTTTGACTACCCTCAGCCATTTCCCTTGTCTCCACTTCAGGTAACATTTGATATCTATTTTTATTAACTTTTTAAAAAAAAGATTCCACATATAATTGAAATAAAAATGTATTTTTCTTTTTCTGTCTGATTTATTCACGTAGCAGAAAGCCCTCAAAGTATATACATGTTATTTAAAATTATAGGCTTTCCTTTTTATGGTTGAATAATTTTCCAACACATACACACCAGATTTTTTGTTTTTGTAAATATTGTTATAGACTTATTTATTAGAGGTGTTTTTTTGAAACTGGATCCCTATGGAACAAGCTGGGGGCATATCCAGCTTTGCCATGACCTACTACCTGGGCAGCATCATTGTGAGTGACAGTGGCAGTTTTCCACCAGTTTTCTACAAGTGACAGGTATTCCACAGTCCACTACCCGCATTGTGCGCTGCCACACAAAACCTCAGGAGAGGTGGCAGCTGCTAGTATAGACGTAGTTCTTTTGGGGATGTATCAGCGAGGTTGCCCTGCACAGGAGCAGGTTATGTTGGTCCCAAGCTGAGTGGGGAGGAGCCTAGGGCACCACTGGATCAGCCCAAGAGCTGTAGCTCCCTGGAGCCTGGCACAGTCTAGTGGAGTGCTGGGCCAACATGGTTGGTTCACAGTGGGTTTAACCCTGCAGTAACTGGGACACAGATGTCCCAGTGTCACTGGTGCCCTTCCCCATTGCACTGTTACACCTGGCCCTACTGAAAGGGCCTTTGGTGTAGAGTGCCTCTGGCCCCACTGAGAATGGCTTCAGCTAAAGCTCTTCAGAGTCCAGCAGTCCATTAAATTCATGAACCTACCCTGACCTCAGAGCAGGTCAGGTGTCATGTATGTAGGCACCAAACTGCCCCTTTGTATTTAGTGCCTGAATTATCAGTAACCCAATCTGGCTAAAATTCAGTTTTTTGTTAATTATGCAGACTGAAAAAAAATGGAAGCAAGCTGAATGCAATTAAATGGTCCAATCAGACATTAAGGTTTGAAAATGGTCCAATAAGGTTTGTAGGTAGGGAACCTTAAAAGAGGATATAAAACAGAACAAGAACAAATTTAATTCATTCTACTCCCACTTCCAAAGAAATAAAGATTCAACAGCCAGCCTCAAAGAGAGGCATTTAGCATTTAACCTTTATGGGATTCACCAGATGTCCACAGACCCACAGACTTTTATAGATCTTTTCAGAGACCTAGCTTCTGTACCTGCCTTCAACCATGTCTCTGACATTACCTACAAGGAGCACTGTTGGCTAAGATTTTCAAAAAGCAATTAGCTCTTGGTTTATAACAATAGCTCATAGACAACTGTTAGCAGTGTTGTGCCTGAAACTACCTCCTGTTGAATGGTGGTGACTCCAGAACTACTGGCATTGCTGTTTGGTACTAATTTTTTTTTTTTGGAGACTAGGTCTTGCTATGGTGCCTGAGGTATGCACACTCAGGTTGTCAGGGGTACCATGGACTCAAGCGATCCCCAGCCTCAACCTCCCAGGAAGCTGGGATTACAGGCACCCGCCACGGCACCCAGCTGATTTTTTGAGACCAGATCTCACTATGTTGCCCAGGGTGGTCTCAAACCCACAAAATCAAGTGATCCCAGGCCACTTGCCTCGCAGTTTTTGGACTACAGGTGCATGCCACCATGCCCAGCTGTTTGGTACTATTGACAATAGACACAGCATGTGGCACACCTATTGACAGGTGACACCTATTAACCCACACTGTTGCTGTGGGTTAGTTCCTGCATTGACATCCTAGTGACTTCACCTCTGAACACCTTCAGCTGACATCATGAATTGGATACCAGTTGCTAGTGTGCCATCAGCTCTAGACTTTGTTAATGAAATGGTGCCATCTTGCAGGAGTGGCCTTTGTGACTACTGAACATTGAAGATCTATTTGAGGTGAGACAGCTGACCACTGTGGCTTGGAGAAACTATTTCATTTCCCCAATCTCTTATTTGTTAAAGAAAAAAACCCTATTGATCTTAGCTGAGAACCCAGTGGTCTTGCAATGTCTGTGCACTGGTGAGAACCCACAGAGAGTGATCTAGTCCCCACATTGTCATTGTCTTTGCACTGCTGTATTTCCCTCCAGCTTTCAGGTATAATTGAAATACAGCACTGTACACAATTAAGGTATATAGAATATTGATTTGACTTACCTGTACTGTGAAATTTATTGTCACAATAAGTTCATTTAACATCCATCATCTCATCTGAAGACTATAAAATCACTACTTTGAATACACACACACACACACACCTATGTTGATTGTAATACTACTTACAATAGTCAAGTTACATTAATAACCTAAATGCCCACTGAAATAGCAACGGATTGGCCCACAACTTGGCAGTACAGAGAGACTGAAAGTAATCACTATTTTCCAAAACAGCTTTAAGAAAGAAAAAAGAGACTGACATAAATTCTCAGAAAACAAACTTTTATACCTGGACACCACACCCAAACCCCAAATGCCATGGCATTAACCTGGAAACTCTACCCACAAGCATCAACTACCTGGCAGTTGCAAGCCCACATGGTAACCATGGGATCTTCTGACCTCCAATTCTATTAGCCCAAAACAACCAAATAGGAGTGACCAGAAAACCTGCCAGCCATCAGTAGGGATCCAGTTGACAGAAATTGAAGAGGCAGTGGCAGAGAACTGCACCACTACCCCTGAACACCAACCACAGTACTAGAGAGATATATCCATGACCCAGGAAAATCACCAAGAAATCATGCCCACCAGCATCAGTGGTACAGGGGCATTACAGGCAGAAATGAACTCGAAGGCAAACTATGGGGAGGAAGAAAATCACAAATGATCAAATAAATGCTCTGGGGAACAATACATTGTAGAGAGAAAATCGGTGCACAGAAATCAGCAGCATAGATAGAAAAGACTATTTTGACCTGACTGAAAAAAATTCAGAACCACCATGAAAACACTAAAAGATTTAAGAGAAAAGGCAGAGAATGAAAATAATAATATGCAAAATACAACCAATGAACTTAGGAATGAAAATAAAACTTAAAAAATAAGAACTAAGAAAAGCTAAGAAGAATAGAATAGAAAAACAAATCAGTATTATTGAAGATTCACAGGTAAAAAGAATCCACAAAAAAGGGAGAGAGAGAGAAAAATGAGAAAGCACTCCATCCAACACCATAAGGAAAGGAACCATAAGAATTATGGGAATTCCAGAAGAAGAGGAGAAAGACTATTGAAATGGGAAACAATTCAAGGAAATAACTGACAAGAACTCCCCAAATGTGAAACAAGAAATGAAAATAGAGATACAGGAAGCTAGAAGAATACCAAATAACTGTATTAAAAAAAAAACTACGAGACACAAAATAGTAAAATGTCCTAAAATCCAAGATAAAGAAAATATAATGAAGCTGATAAGAGACAAAGAACAGCCCATACAGGAAAACCAATTAGGCTCACAGCATACTTCCTGAAAGAAACACTCTGGGCAAGAAAATTTACTACTATTAACCACCCCCCCACCCACCACCATTCAAGAAAAACTACAAGAGGCCTTAAAGTTTTAACAAGCACAGGAACAAGCAGAGAAAATGTAATAAGGTAATGAACAGAAACACAAAAAGATCAGCAAAATGATATGTACAGACCTGTCACCTTAAATGTTAATAGACAAATGGATTAAACTCAATGATAATAGGACACAGTGTAAGAAACTGGATTGAGAAACAACTCATCCCTCTGCTGCTTCCACAAATCATACTTAACTGCTAGAAAAATCACATATTGACAGAAAGTATAGGATTGGAAAACAATCCTACAATGGACCTCCAAAGAAGGCAGGTGCAGCTATATCAGAAAAAATAGACTTTAAACTAAAAATGTGAGCAGAGAAACAGATGGTCACTATACAGCTATCAAGGGATCAATATACCAGGAAGACATAACACTCATCAATATATGTGCACCAATGAAGGTGCACTAAAATACATTAGACAATTGGTAACATTTCTGAAAGAAGACATTAGAGAAAATATGTATAGGGGACTTCAACATCCACACTCAACAAGGGATAGATCAGAGAGACAAAAAATAAACAAGGACATAGTAATTCTAAATTGATACCTAAGCCAAATGGGCCTAATAGACATCTATAGGACATAGTAACTCCCCAAAATCTGAACACATATATTTCTCAAGTGCACATATCATTCTCATACCATCTATTTTCTCTGATTATAAAAGCATCAAACTAGAAATCAGCCATGAGAAGGACAGGAAATCTCCCATTTCATGGAAACAACAGTCATCGCTATTAGAAAACTTGCTTTTTAAAAAATCTATTGCACATGTATATACTTGTACATTGTTGTATACCCCAAGGTTCTCCCACCACCTTATCACCTGTGAACCATCTTAATCTCTTGTGTTCATCCTTCCCCTGATTTCACCCTCCCTCATACGCCATTCCTCTTCTGTTTAGATCTGCTGTCAGTTTGTTAGATTTAAGTTTTACTTATCTGTTTGTTTATTTGTATTCCCTATATCCCACATATAGATGAGATCATCCAATATTTCCTTTTCTTTCTAGCTTATTTCTGCTAGCATGCTTCTTTCTAGGTCTACCCATGTTATCACAAATGCATTAAATTTGTCTTTTTTGACAGCTGAATAACTTTCCATTGTGTAAATATATACCACATCTTTCTGATTCATTCATTTGTTTTGGGACACTTGGGTTATTTCTATATTCTTGCTATTATAATAGTGCTGCAATAAACATCTGAGTAAAGGTTCTTTTGAATTAGTATTTTGCTGGCTATGAATATATCCTCAAAGGGATTTCTGAAGTATAATTCTTGGAGAGTTTTGCCCACGTTTTCCTCTATATATTTTATGGTTTCAGGTCTTAAATCCAAGTCTTTTATCCATCTGGAGCTAATTTTTGTACATGGTGTGAGGAAATTTCTTGGTTCATGTTTTTGCATGCCATGGTCCAGTTTTCCCAGCACCATTTATAGAAGAGGCAATCCTTGTTTCAGTGTTTTTTTTTTTTTTTAGCCCCTTTGTCAAAAATTAGTTGACTGTATATGTGTGACTTGACTTTATTACTGGGCACTCAATTCTGTTCCATTGGTCTGATCATCTGTTTTTGTTCTGTTATCATGCTGCTTTAATTATTATGCTTTGTAGTATAGTTTGAAGTTTGGAATTGTAATACTTCTTTCTTCTTTTGGTCAGGAGAGTTTTGGCTATTTGGAGTCTTTTGTTATTCCATGTGAATTTTAGTAATTTTTGTTATATTGCCTTAAAAATGTCACTGAAAAGTTTACTGTGATTCATTGAATCTGTAGATTATTTTTGGTAGTATGGCTATTTTGATAGTGTTAATTATGTCAATCCATGAGCAGGGAATGTCTTTCCATTTTTTATGTCTTCTATTCTTTTTAGAAGTGTTTTATAGTTTTCTTTGTATAGACCTTTCACGTGTTTTGTTAGGTTTATTCCCAGGTATTTAATCTTTTTTGGTGTGGTGGAGTGTTTTTTTGTTTTTTTTTTTTTTAATTTCTTCTTCTTATGGCTGATTTTTTGCATAGAAAGGTCACTGATTTTTGTGTGTTGATTTTTGTATTCGGCTGTCTTACTGAACTGGTTTATTATTTCAATTATCTTTTCTGTGGGTTTTGGGGGTTCTGTGGATTTTTGACATGATAAAGTATCATGTCATCTGCATATTATGATAACTTCAATCCTTCCTTTCTAATATGTATTCCTCTTACATTTTTTCTCTTACCTTATTGCACTAGCTAGGACTTCTAAGACTATTTTGAAGAGTAGTGGTGAGAGTGGACATCCTTGCCTGGTTCCAGATCTTAATAGAAATGATTTCAGTTTTTCCCCATTAAGGATGAGGTATGCTGTGGGTTTGTCATAGATGGCCGTATAGATGAAGGAAAATATAACTGCTGGGACTACATCAAACTAAAAGGTTTCTGCACAGCAAATGAGACAATAATCAACACAAAAAGAACTCCAACAGAATGGAAAAAATTCTTTACCCTACACACAAGTGATAAGGGCCTGATAACAAAGCTTCACAAAGAAGTCATACAACTTAGCAAAAAGAAGACAAAAAGTCCAATCAAAAAGTGGGGAGAAGATCGAAAAAGACACTTCTCCAAAGAAGAAATGCAAATGGCCAATATGAAAAAATGCTAACATCACTAGTAATCAGGGAAATGCAAATCAAAACCACGCGAGATATCATCTTACACCAATAAGAATGGCCCAAATTAAAAGGAAAAACAAGGACTGGTGTGGATGTGAAGAAAAAGGGACACTTTTACACTGCTAGTGGGAATACACACTGCTCCAGTCACTATAGAAATAGGTGTGGAGGACTCTTAAACTACTGAAAATCTGTGTGGAGGACCCTTAAAATAGGAGTTCCATTTGGTCCAGCAATCCCTCTTCTAGGAATCTCCCAAAGGTTATAAAAACTGTAATTCATAAAGACACCTGTAACCAGATGTTTATCACAGTTATTTATAATAGCCAGGATATGAAAACAACCCAAATGCCCCCAAACAGATGAATGGTACAGAAAGCTGTGGAATACATGCACAATGAAATATTATTCTTCAATCAAAAAAACAAACATGTCATTCTTGGTAGCATGAGTGGAGCTGGACGGTAGAAATAAGGCAGAAAGAAAAAGAGAAATATTGGTTGGTCTCACTTATATGAGAGATAAAGGGAAAACAAACATAAAAGAAAAAATGTAAAACTAACTTTCAGAAGAATTGAAGCACAGATCATGAGAGGAGGAGAGGGAATTGGGGATGGAATGGGCACAAAAGATTAAGATGTTGATTCATGGGTGATAAGGTGCTGAGAGAGCCCTGGGGGTAGATAACAATGTAAAAAGAAATTATTCCCACAAAATATAAAAAAATAAATTAATAATAATAATTAAAAAAATGAACTAGTGTTTTGGTGTCCTTTGGGTAGATTCCCAGAAGTGGGATTGCCGGATCAAATGATATTTCCCTTTTCGGTAGTTTGAAGGCCCTCCATACAGCTTCCCATAGTGGCTGGACCAGTTTGCATTCCCACCAGCAATGTAAAAGTGTTCCTTTCTACATCAACATCAGCACTTGTTGCACATTTAAAAAATAATTTATATATATTTCACATCTTTGTATTCCCTGGGGTTCATCCACCACCTCCCCTCCCTGATTGCTCCCACCCATTCCCTTACCACTCCCTGTCCACATTTCTAGCTTTTTATTTCTTCTTTGTATAAAGTTTAGAATAACACAAAATAGGTTTTACTGAACAAAACCAATGTTAATTCCTTACATGGAATTATTCCCTGTTCGCCTGACATAGGCTGCGAGGTCACTTACAGGCCGCCATTAATCTTGGTGAACTCAGGGAGGCATTCAGTTCCCAGAAAAGAAATGAGGAATAGACAGGCAAGTTTTTTTTCTTTAATTTTAATTATTTCATTGAGGTAACATTGGTTTACAACACTGTATGTTTTTTAAAGTTATAGGTTCACACTACCTCAATTGTTTGTTACCCCGCCACACTCACTACCAAAGTACCAGTAACCCTCTACTACAGTCCATTTGTCGACCCCCAACCCCAATCAGGGAGCCAGGATTCTGCAGTCAAATTTCTAGTTTGTTGTTGTTGTTGTTGTTGGTAGTGGTGGTTTTTTGTTTAATTTATTGTTTTTTATTATATATATATATGCTACATTATTGTGTACCCCAGGATTTACCCATTTCCTTAACATCTGTTAGCAATCTTATTCATTTTGCCCTCTGCATCCCCTATTTTCTTCCCTGTCCTCCTCTTTTGCTCTTTCAGTTCTGTTGGTTGTTTCTGATTTTTCTTATTCGTTTGTTTTTCGCTGTATCCTTCATATAAGTGAGACCATCCTGTATTTCTCTTTTTATTTTTGGCTTATGTCTGCTATATGAGTCTGCTAATATGAGTCCTTCTAGCTCCATCAATGTTGCGCAAATGACATGTTTGTCCTCCTTGGTTGATGCATCAACCTCCTTGGTTGATGTCCACCTTGGTTGATCATCATGTATATATACCACATTTTTTCCAGTCATTCATCTGTTTGGGGGCATTTGGGTTGTTTCCATATCTTGGCAATTGTAAACAGAGCTGCAATAAGCATGCACATACAGATGTCCTTTTGAATTAGTGTTTTCATGTCCTCTGGGTAGATTCACAGTAGTGGGATTGCTGGGTCGAATGGTAATTCCACTTTCAATTGTTTGAGTGTCCTCCATAGTCTTCTATAGTGGCTGGATCAGTTTGTAATCCCACCAACAGTATAGGAGAGTTCCTTTTTCTCCACATCTGTGCCAACACTTGTTGTTGTCCATTTTTTTTTAAATATGGGCCATTCTTGCTGGTGTAAGATGGTATCTCAGTGTTGTTTTAATTTGCATTTCCCTGATTATTAGTGATGTGGAGCATTCTTTCATATGACTATTAGCCATCTGTATTTCCTCTTTGGTGAAGTGTCTTTTTAGTTCTCCCCATTTTTTTGATTGGACTTTTTGCTTTGTTTTTGTTGAGTTGTATGAGCTCTTTGTGTATTTTGTTATCAGACCCTTATCACTTGTCTGGAGGGCAAAAATTTTCTCCAAGTTGGATGGGTTTTTTTGCTTGTTTGTTTTGTTTATTGTCTCTTGCTGTACAGAAACCTTTTAGTTTGATGTAGTCCCAGATGTTTGTTTCCCTTTATTTTTTTTGCCAACTGTGCTTGTTTCCAGAAATGGATTTCTGAATTGAAATTCATGGAAGGTTTTACCCAAGTTTTCTTCTATGTATTTTATGGTTTCAGATCTCACATTTAAGTCTTCTATCTATTTTGAATTGACTTTTATACAGGGTGTGAGGGTATTATCTTGGTGTATTTTTTTGCAAGCTATGGTCCAGTTTTCCCAACACCATTTACTGAAGAGGCTATCCTTGTTACAGTGTATGTTTTTTGCCACTTTGTCAAAGATTAGTTGATCATATGTGTGTGGTTTCATTTCTGGGTACTTGATTCTGATCCATTTGTCTGTCTGTTTTTGTAACAGTACCATGCTGTTTTAATTATTATGGCTTTGTAATATAGTTTGAAGTCTGGGATTGTAATGTTTCATTTCTCTTTTCTGTTAGTCAAGAGGGTTTTGGCTATTCAGGGTCTTTTGTTGTTCCATATAAATTTCAGCAATTTTTGTTCTATCTTTTTGAAATATTTCATTGGGATCATTATTAAATTGCATGAATCTGTAGATTGCCATTGGTAGTATGGCCATTTGATAATGTTGATTCTTCCAATCCATGAACAGGAAATATCTTTCCATTTTAAAATATCTTCTATTTCTTTTAAGAATGTTTTATAGTTCTCTTTGTATAGGTCTTTTACTTATTTTGTAAGGTTTATTCCCAAGTATTTAATTTTCTTTGGTGTGACAGTAAATGGAGTTTTTTTTAATTTCTTCTTCTTCTGATTGATTCTTTGCATATATGAATGGTATTGATTTTTGTGTGTTGATTTTGTATCCAGCTACCTTACTGAATGGATTTATTATTTCAATTAGCTTTCCTGTTGATTTTTTGGGGTTCTCTACATATATCATCCACTTATAATGATAGTTTTATTTCTTCTTTCCCTATTTGGATTCCTTTTATGTCTTTGTCTAGTCTTATTGCCCTAGCTAGGACTTCCAGAAATATGGGAAAAGGAATAGAGAGTGAACATCCTTGCTTGGTTCCAGACCTTAATTGAAATGATTTCAGTTTTTCCCCATTGAGGATGATATTTGCTGTGGGTTTTTCATATATAGCTTTTATTATATAGAGGTAAGTTCCTTTTATACCAGTTTTTTCCAGGGCTTTCATCAGGAAAGGGTACTGAACTTTATCATATGCCTTTTCTATATCTATTGATAGGTTCATATGGTTTTTGTTTTTCTCTTTGTTGATGTGATGGATTATGTTGATTGATTTTCAAATGCTGAAGCATCTCTGAACCCTTGGGATGAATCCCATCTGATCATTGTGTATATTCCTTTTTATGCACTGTTGGATTCGGTTTGCCAGGATTTTGTTTAGATTTGCATCTGTGTTCATTATGAAGATTAATCTATAGTTCTCTTTCTTGTGCTATCTTTGTTTGGTTTTGAAATTAGTGTAGTGTTTGCTTCATAGAACATATTTGATAGCTTTTCTTTCTCAATTTTTGAAAGAGTTTTAATAGTACAGGAGTTATTTCCGCTTTGAATGTTTGGTAGAATTCATTTGTGAAACCATCTGGGCCTGGGCCCTTGTTTTTAGGGAGAGTTCTGATAACTGCCTCAATTTCATTGCTTGTGATTGACCTGTTTGAGTTCTCTATTTCTTCTTTGTTCAATTTTGGATGGATGTATTCAAGAAATTTGTATATCTCGTCCAGGTTATTGTTTTTGTTTGCATATAGATGTTCGTAGTAGTGTCTATCTTTTGGATTTCTGCTATGTTGTAATATCTCCCTTTTTGTTTATGATCCTGTTTATTTGAGTTTTCTCTCTTCTTTGTAAGCCCTGTGAGGGGTTTATCAATTTTATTTCTTTTTTCAAAGAACCAGCTTTTGGTTTTGTTTGTCTGCTCAATGGGTTTTTTGGTTTGTTTCTATTTCATTTATCTCTGCTTTTACTTTTGTTATTTCTTGTTTTCTGCTGGGTTCTGAATATTTTTGGTTGTTCTTTTTCTAGGTCCTCAAGTATTTCTAGGTCCTCAAGTATTTCTTTGGGCTGTTTCAATTCTTTTTATTTGGGCCTGTAATGTTAGGAACTTTCCTCTTAATACTGTTTTTGTTGCATTCCACACATTTTGGAATGCTGTGTCATCTTTGTCATTTGTCTCCATGTATGTTTTAATTTCTTCCTTGATTTCCTCTTTTACACAGTGATCTTCCAAAAGCCTGTTGTTCAGTCTCCATGTAGTGCATACTCCTCTTATTTTCCTTTCATTGCTGATTACTGGTTTGATGTTTGAGTGGGGACAGGGGCAAGTTCAGCTGACACCCTTGAGTGCTGGGTTCGTTCAGGGGTGGGCTGTGATATTGGTGTAGAGTGGAGGTCTTTGAGCTGACTTGGAGCATGGTGACATGCTTCCCGGCTCACCTGAAGGGGGACGGGTAGAATGAAAAGTTAAGAGCAAAAAGTCACAGGTAAGAGTTCCCATCAGCTGGACCCCATTTTGGGCACCACTTATTAGGAGTTGCATGTGGAATGAAGAAGAAATTGAGATGGAAGAGATTGATAGAGATCTGTGAGGCTAGCCCACAGAATAGGGATCCTGGAAAGCATGTCCAGATTCAACTTTAATGAAGTTGTGTTGCCCCTTATATACCACAGCAAAGAAATGTTACAATGATGTAATGAGAAAGTACCAAAGTGCACATGACATGCAGCAGGGAGGATGCGGGGATGTGTGATAACAGGAAAATTTACCTTTGGGGGCAACAGCCATTCCTAATGGGCCATATGTCTCTTGGAACATTCCAAAGAGTTTAGGAAGCTGGGTTACAGGTGAGAGATGTGCTGTTTCCCACCCTCTAATATAACAGAGGGGGCTAGAGATATAGAAGGTGTTCCTTCTTACTTCAAGCTCCATCTCTCTATCTGCTTCTACATTCCACATATCCCTCATTTAAACCTTTAAAAGGACCCAAAAGACCTTAGCAGGTTGGTGGGAGATCCATATTAATCATAGCAAAGAATAATAATGGTCAGCATAACAGTAATGGTCAACATTTTGGAAATTAAATGAGCTCTCCAATTCAAACGGTTAAACCAAGACAAAATCAAGTAGGTTTAAGGATGCAATTGCTTTAAAACAATTTTCAAAGAGTCCAGTTCTCTTTGCAGTGAGTAAGTTTTGTGCTGCAGGTAATGTTCGCTGACCAATTCTTGAATCATAGATGACAGTTTTGTTGTATTCACTGAGCTGTTTAGCTGCTTGGATCTCAGCATGATAGGAGACCGCTGCAACTGTGGCCAGGGTGATGAGGACAGATATCAGTGACACTAGGGTTGACACTTCCATTTGTGGCACTTCAGCAAGCAGGCCATGACATCTGTGATGAGCCCCAGAAAACATCTGACCATGGTTCATTAAAATGAACTGAAAACAAAACTTACTTATGGAGACGAAGCAAAAGAAGATGAAAGTATCTAATCTTGGAAGAATTTAGATATGAGGTGCTGAAACCTTATCCCATGAACAGTGGTTATATTAAAAAGTAGCATTATAGATCTACCACACATAGGGTGGCTGTATATAAGTTAGCACTGGCACATTGCTGTCAGCCCTCCATTGTACATGAAGGGTATAGTTATCACCCTTGATCCTTGCTGTAGCATTGGCACAAACTATCAGTGGTCTTAAGCCTTGCACAGAGTATGTGAGGTGCCAGTAGATTTGTTGCAAGGATGTGAAAATTTTAGATTACTGTTGAGGCTAGAATGAGAACCTTGGGGAAACTGGATATTTTCCCAAAACCACGAGGTTTTTGGGTAGTAAGATGAGTCCATCTAGGGATGCATTTTTGTCATGCCAACTTTATGACTGGGGAGGAAAACGACGTGTCCATTTTTGCTATAGGCTGTAATAATTTCATTAACCATGCCCTTAACTGAATTCCATCTACTGTTCTTATCTAGTAACTTTCTACCAAAAGAATGCAGTTCTTAAATATTCTTATCTTTGTAGAACTTGTGAAAAATCTAAGTGAAAGACGCATACAAGAAAGTCTCCTGAAATATTAAACCCGACGTTTAGAGGTACAGTGCAAATTGTACTAGGTGTATCATTGGTATCTCCAGTTTGTAAACTTTCAAGCCTGTTTTTTTCCCCCATTTTTTGGACTTGGTCAATCAACCCCTTTACTGTTTCCCAAGTGACCAGGTTTGTCTGAGGTTTGTCTTCTTGTTGTCATTTTTTGAACTTAAACAAGGTTTGGCCAGAGGATGGAGCCATCATACTTTGTTTTCTCTAGTGAAACAACCAGAACACTGCCTCCTGTTTTGTAATTTCTACTGGACCAGACCAGTTTGTTCAGTAGGTCCTTTTGCATTGCCATATGGGCTGTTTTAACTTTTTCTTCCTTTTGTATGAATCTTTAGTAATATGAGTTTTCATAGAGTTTTTGATTGTGGACCTGTTTCAGAAAATGTTGTCTAGTAATATTTTTGAAAGAATAACTTGGGGATAGTTAGACAGTCCACTACCCCCCCCCCTTTATTAATTTTTAAGCAACATTTTTGATTTAATTAGCACAAGCATTTTTATATTTAGCTGTTCACTAATTAGTAAATTTGAGCTGGGTTAAAATGTCTCTACCCTATAAACATCTTTTACACTTGTTGTATCATAAGTTTGTATGTACTTTTGTTTTTACTCATCGTTTTTAAAATGGTAACGATTTTTGACTGTTTTGACTATTAGAAGAACCTTATATATTTTAATTTGACATAATTGTTCTGGGATATCTTTTAATAGGTAACTGTGATGGCCACAAGTGTTGTGGAAGAAAGACATGTCTGTATTAGTGTTTAATAATCTTTTAAAACTTAAAAGTGGGTTTTTTTAATCTAAAAACATGTAAATTGTCTTTATAGACTGTTTTCTTATATGGAGATGGGAATAGCTGGTGGGTCAGAGTTGGCAGTTAAGATAACTAACTTTTTTTGGGATGCTATGCAAATTTCATCCAGACAGCATAACCTTAATCTCATCTTGATAATCAGAATTAACTGTGTTACCAATTTTTGTAGGGTGGTGTCACTTTTGCTGGTAATTTAAGTCAGAATGTTTTTGGAGAAACTAAGTTACATTTTTTAATTGGAATGACTATATCAGAACAAAGAAAACCATGTTTAATTTTAAAAGTAATTATAGTGGCTTGAATTTAAAGTTATTTAAATATTTTTAAATAATTTTCATTGATTGTATATATATATTATGTCATCACTGTTTGCCCTACTCAATTTTTTTTTTATTTTTGGATTTTGTACTATACATGATTGCATAATTGTTGATCCCCCTATAATTACCCCCCATCCCACCATGCTCCCTCTGGTCTCATTGCCTCCTTTCTTTTTGTTGTTTGTCCATGTTTAGCCCTTTAGTCTTTTTGGTCTTCTATTTCCTTTATTTCTCAGTATCTTCAATGGCTATTCGTGCACCTTTGGGTGGCACCCCTGTTTCTTGTTTCCTGGTGGCTGCTTTTTCTATTGTTTTCTGCCTCTTTTTGCTGCTTCCTTCCATTATGTTTTGGGTCTTTAGCTTTGGGGACCGGATTTCCAGTCTTGTATTTTGGTAGAGCTGCTCCCCCATGGGGACAGTCTTTGGCTGATGGTGGGTCTCCATATATAGATCTCCATTATAGATCTTTGCTGTTAGGCCACTGCCCTTCTTCTTCTTCTTCTTTTTTTTTTTTTTTTTTTTTTTT
>PVHY01016445.1:0-33721 GCA_004024945.1 Uropsilus gracilis
TGGAAAGCCTTTACCACCCCAGCGGGGAAACAGCCGGAGGGGCCAACCCCAGGCCCCGAGACGGGCATTTCCGGTCAGCCAGAATGCGCTGAAGAACACCCCTGGGTGTCGGCGCTTCCCCAGCGGAGGCGTCGTCGCAGGTCCCACAGCCCTCGAGGCTCTGCGGACAGACGCTTGTCCTTCAGTCTCGGGGTATCTGTGCCCGTGCGGGGCTGAACGTGCATCTCGCTACCCCTGTTCCTGGGCATCTGGGCCGCACTGCCTACAGCCCCGCCACCAGCCCCTTCGCCCCTGCGGCCAAGTCCAGTCCTGGGAATCAGAGGCTCCACTCCTGCATGGTGCCATAAGTCCCAGCACCCTCCCTGCTCCCGGGTCCCTGTTGGGTGAGACGCAGGGCCTCCTCGGCATGCTCCTGATCACACAGGCGTCTTGCCCTACTCAGGAATGGACCTGGTGGACCCACAGACACTCTGCGGGAAGGATGGTCCTCAACGTGTGTCTTCAATCGGCCAATGACGTTAATGGGGAGACTAGATCATGGCATAGGGCCTCGTCCATCCTTCAGAAGGAACGGAGCATGTTCCTCTGGACCATTTCTTTCTTTTCCGTCACAACTTTCGGGTCTTCTCTTGAGATGGGCTGGATCTCAGAGGAATGGAAGCTCCGTTTGGATGTGGCCGTCATGGCCAGACACGTCCCACGCACGCACGGCAGGACACAGTCATGTGTGAGTCTGTCTGTCCTGCACGGACACTAGAGCCGAGTGACATGCAGGGTGACATTATGTCTTCAAGCAGAAGCTCCCCAGGCCCTTGCTCAAGTCCTTGTGACACTGGGGAGCTGGGTCTGGAGGACAGCAGGTAAGGATCAGAGCTGAGCTGTAAGTGCTTGTCACACTCGGGCGGTGGCTGCAGAAAATGACAGATAATGCCAGGTGACTCACACCTGGCAAGTCCACATCTGTGACTCTTGATTCCCTATAGAAGCCCCTTCTCTCCTGAAGGGGGCGCTGTTGTCTGCCTGTGGTTGGGTGAAGACAGTCCTGGCCAGGTCCAAAAGCTCATTTGTCATCAGACCTGGAGACTCTGGTTCTGCGTGGCAGGAGTGACTCTGGAACATTCTAGGCTGCGTCTGTTGTAAGTAGTGCTGCGGTCAACATAAGAGGGCAGGTTTTATTTAAAATTAATTTGCATGTGTCTTGAGTTGATTCCTAGACATGCAATCGCTGAATTCTAGAGCTGATCCTCTTCCGGTAATCTGAGGACCCTCCACAAAGCTGCCCCTAATATGCGGACCTGTGTACACTTCCATGCATATGGGCCAGAGTCCCTTTCCCTCAGGAAGAGAGTGTTCCCAGTGTCTATAATGTGGGCTTTTCTCGCTGCTGCGAGCTGCTGTCTTTGTGGTTTTGATTTGAATTTCCCTGAGAATTACCTGAGTCAGTGTTTGAAGGGCTATTGGTCAGTTGCGTTTCTTCTTTGGGGAAGCGTCTTTTCAGTTCTTCTGTGCGTGTTTGAAGGGGGTTGTTTGCTCTGTTTTTGTTGCATTGTGTAAGCTTTTATGGGTGGGTATATCGGTGCCGTATCAGTTGTATGGTGTGCACATATTTTGTTCCATTCAGTCGGTCTATCTTCATTTCCGTGTCTGTCTCTTTCGCTGAATAGTGAATTTTAGTTTGATGTCATCTCAGCTGTTTATCTTCTGCCATGTTTCATTGCTTTTGGCGAAGAATCCTCAAACTTGCTTCTGAGGCTGATGTCGTGGAGTCTTTTGCCTGTGTTCTCATCGCTGTGTTCGATGGTGTCAGATGTTACCTTCCAATCTTTGGTCCATTTTGTGTTGATCTCTGTATTTGCTACGAGAAGGGGTCTAGTTTCATTCCTGTGCTTCTTGCCATCCAGTTTTCCCCACATCATTTACCGAAGAGACGTTCCTTGTACCTTCGCAGATGTTCTTTGTTCCTTCGCAGGTTAGTTTACCTGTCTGTGGGGTTTTATTTCTGGACTTTCCTTCCTAGCTCATTGTCCATGTGTCTGTTTTAATTCCAGTACCACGTGGTTTTAGGGTGATGGCTTTGTCATATTGTTTGAAGTCTGTCTGGCATTGTCATCTCTCCATTCTTCCCCCTTTCAGTCCCTGCGGACTGATTTTTGCTGTTTGATGCTCTTGACATTCCATAGGAATTTCAACAGAATTTGTCCCATTTCTTTGTAAAATACCATGGAAATTTTTCTTGGAGTTGCGTTGAATCGGTAAGGTGCTTCTTAGTAGGGTGGGCATTTGGATCATGTTCATGATTTCCTTGCATGAGCTTGGACTGTCCATTTCTTTGTGTCTCATTTTGTTTGAACAGTGTTTTGTATTTTATCTTTTCTTGTTGTAGTCCCCAGAGGTCTCCTACCACTGTATCATCTGGATCAAGAAGGGGTGGTGTATTTATACCACAGAATAAGAGTGGATCAAAGAAGACCAACTCATGCCATTGACATATCATGGATAGTACTAGAAGGGGTTATGCTTGCTGAATTTATATATACATATATATATGAAACGCATAAAATGTTGCATGTTATATCCCCATTTTATGTACGTGCCACAACTTTTTTTATCCACTTCTCTATTTTTGACCATTTGGGTTTAGTTTATTGGTTTATCTGTTTTCTCTGTTTTTTTTTTGTGACTCACTGTCAGTATAGTCATAATATCTGTAAATTAGCATAATTTCATTTCTTCTTTCCGTGTCTGGACTCATCTCCTGTCCACCTCTCGCCTAATTTCTCTAGGTAGGACTTCCAGTCGTGTGCTGAAAAGTCAAGGTGATTGCACATCCCTGTCTTGTTCTTAATCTTGCTGGGGCGGCTTTCAGATTTTCACCATTAAGAGTGTTCATAGCTCTGGGTTTGTGAGATGTGGTATCTAGTCAGTTGAGATGTGTCCATTTTCTCCCGAGTTTTTTTGAGAGTTTTCATCATACATGGATGTGGACCTGATACAATGTTCTCTCCGCATCCATTGACGTTATCCTATGTTTTGATTTGTCTTCTGGTTGGTGTGCTGACTAATTTAATTGGGTTCTGGATGTTGATCCACACCCACTCGTATCCCTGGTATAATGCACACAGGGCTGTGGTATGTCCTCCCCTGCATGCGTTGTTGGATTCTGGATGCTATGATTTCTTTCGGAAATCTGTGTCCATTTGGAAGGCTGGCCTCTCATTTTCTTTGTTCTTGTATTCTCGTTGGTTTCGCTCTTAGTGTCATGCTCACTTTGCGATATAGAGATGCTGGCGTTCCTTTCGTCAAGATTTTTTTAAAAGCAGTTTTTCAAATAGAATAAGTATTAGTTTCCCTCTGAATTTATGGTAGAACTTGTTTGTGAAACCATTTGGTCTATTTCTGGGGGTGTCCATCTCCTCTAGATTGTTGCCCCTGCTTTCGTCCCCTCAACCTCTTTCATGTGCTTCCTTTCTTTCTGCTCAGTGCACTGATTCTTTTTCAAGCGTCATTCCTCTGAGGAGCCACTTTCTAGGTAGCCTTGACTCCGTCCCCCAACCCTGGAGTGTGTCAGGGGCCCCTCCAGGGAGAGGATGACATCCAGCTCCCCATCACAATCTTTGGGACTTTATGTGAAGATACCCATGAACCTGATTGTCCCACTCCAAGTGTTCTTGGGACTATGGGCTCAGCTGGTACGTTCAGCTCGTAACAGATAGTGGGCCCTAAGTCGATATGTGGTGCGGCCTCATGCGTACCTCTCATGCCAAGGGGCTAATGTTCCTGGTAATACAAGGACACTCAGGCTCAGAATTTGGAGGTAATAATCTCTGCTAAGCAGGTGTGAATCAAGAACCATTTTCTTTTGGCAGAGACAACAGTCTCGACTCTCTTGCCAGTCAGCACCTTTTTGTCTTTCTTTATTAAGTGCAGGTTGGAAGCACACATCAGGCCGGAGTCTGTCTTCCAGAGGGAAAGTGCTGGAGCAGCCATATGCCTCCCTCTCTCTCCATAGTCAGGGACCTTGCTGAAGACTGGAATTTTAATGCATTGCAAACGTCCTTTCTGTCTGTGCTCTCCAGAAGACAGTGAGGCTGTCACACACCTCCAGGGTGGGGTTTCTGGCCATGAGGGAAGATGCAGGTGGTCTCAGATGAAGCTGTTGCTTCACTTAGCTGGTGGCAGACCAGCTTCCCCACAGGACACATGATGTGGTGAGCCTAGTGTGGCAGGGTGAGGCTCCTGTGAGAGAATAATGGTGCTTTCTTATCTTGTTCCATAGATTTCTCTTCTAGGCTCTCTCAGCAGACAACAGTGACCTGACTTAGCCTGCCTGGGCCTGCCTGTACTCTAGAGATACAGTTTAGTGTAGGTGCTGATCCAGTATTTTTTGCAGCAGTGAGACTGGAGCCTCCATTTCCTCCAGACCTAGAAGGATCTTTCGAGTAAATTTTCCTGAAGTGAATTATCTTTTGAGTAAGTTTTCCTGAGGTGGAATGTCCCTGAAAACAATGTTGTGAGAAGAGCATTTTTGGTGATGATTTCCTGACATCAAGTGTCTTTTTGGTATTATTCTTTAAGGTGGAAACTCCTCAAGGGAAGATCTGATGAAAAGCCTCTTCTGGGCTGGTTTCTCTGACATGAGAATTCCATATAAAATACATTCTGAGGAAAAGCATCTTTGGGGTTGGGTTCTCTGGGGTTCAAATGCCCTATAATGGACAACCTGAGGAATAATGTCCTTTTGGTCAGTGACACTGTGAAGAAAAGTATCTTTTGGGTATAATTCTCTGAGGAAAACTCCCTGTGAAAGGCATTTTGAGAAGTATCTTCAGGGTATGATTCCTTGGAGCAGAAATTTCTTCAAAAGCCATTCTGAGGCGAAGTGGTTTGGGTGACAAATCAATTTAGAATGCATTCTGAACAGCAGTATCTTCTGGGTACTTTTTCTTGGGGTAAATCCTGTTTTGTGCATGTTTTCCTGAGAAGAAGTATCTTTTGGTGTCATTTTCTGGGGTCAAAACTTCCTTTGAAAGTGACTGAGAGCGAAGGTGTTTTGGGTGTTTTCTTGCGGTGGAAAATTTATAGTCAACACCATTGTGAGCGGAATGAGCTCTTCAGTCAGTCTCCCTCAGGTGCATTTTCTTCTGGGTCTGGATTCCTGCTGCGGTGTATCTTTTGGTTCTGTTTCTCTGAGGTCACTATCCCCGTAAATGTCCTTCTGGGAGAAGTTTCCTTGGGTTAGGTCTCCCTAAGGTGAAAATCCCTGTGACATGTAGATGACTAGCTTCCTCGTTTGGGTTCATTTTTCTGAGTTGAACGAAGCCCCTAAAAACATTCTGAGGAGAAACATCCCATGGTTTGGTTTCTCTGAATTCCAAGAGACATTCCGGGAAAACGTGTCCTTTGGGTATGTTTCTCTGAGGTGAAGAATCTGTCCAAGAGAGTCTGAGGAGAGAGGTCTTTCGGGAGGGTTTCCCTGAGAGAAAAGTCCCTGTCACTGACAATCTGAGCAGAAGCTTCTTTCAGTGGTTTTCTCTGAGTGAAAAATCCCTATAGGCAACAGTTTGAGAAGGAACATCATAGCATGCCGCTCTGAGTTGAAAAATCCATATAAAAGGTGTTCGGAGGAGAGCTATCTTTTCGGTAAGTTGCTCTGAGGTGAAAATCCCAACAAAAGACCCTGGGATGAGTAGCATCTGGAAGTAGGTTTCTCTTCGTGAAGAGTCTCTATTCAAGACCCTCTTAGAAGTACTTTTGGGTATGTTCTCCAGATGTCAGAAGCACCTTTAAAGACACTTTATTGGTAGGAGATGAGTTTGGGTTTGCGCTCCTGACCAGGAAAATGTATATGAACAGATATTCTGAGCACAGTATCTTTGGGGTCACTTCCTGAAGTGAATTTTCTTTTGGGTGTATTATCCGGAGGTGAAATACATTTAGGCCTGAGTCTCTGAGTTGAAAACTCTGTAGAAAAGACATTGATAGGAGAAGCTACTTTTGGGTCGATTCCTCTGAGGTGAAAATTCCCTATCATCGACAACCTGAGGAAAGATATTTCTGGATTGTTTCTCTGAGGGGAAATAACCCTCTCAAAGAGATTCTGATTGGGTATCTGTTTTGGATCAATTTTTTTCATGGGGTGAAAGTCCGAATGAAAGACATTCTGCGGAGAAGTATCTTTTAGGTCCATTTCTAGTAAGTAAGACATTCCTATTATCTGCAGTCTGAGGGAAAGTAGCTTTTGGTATGTATGCCTGAAGTAAAATTCCCTATCAAAGACATTTTGAACAGAAGCTTCTTTTGGTGGCGATTATCTGAGTTGAGAAGACAGGAAGTTTGGTTGGTGTAGGGTTTTCCGAGGTGAAACATCCCTTAAAGACATTCTGGGAAGTATCCTGTGGGTCGGTTTCTCCAAGGTCAAAAATCCCAATGAAAAGTCAATGTGAAAAGTGTTTACTGGGCTAGTTTGTCTGAGGTGAAATTCCTCTCCTAGACATTTTGAAGGGAAACATCTTTTGGGTCAGTTTTTCTGAGGTGAAAAGTCCCTCTAGGGACAATCCGATTAGACGTTTGCTTTGCATCAGTTTGTCTGAGGGAAATAATCCATACAGTCAACCATCTGAGCAAAAGTATACTTAAATTAGGTTTCTCGGTGTTGAAAATCCCTGTAAGAAGACATTGTGAGGAGAGGCATGTTTGGGCAGTTTGCTCTGAGCTGAAACATCCCTCTGAAGCACACTCTGATATGAGGAATATTTTCCTGTATGTTCTGTGAGGGAGGAAATCGCGTAAGTCATTGTTAGAGGGGATATCACTTTGGGGTCTGTTTCTCTGAAGCAGAGGTTTTTTTGGGGTTTATTTTTCTGAGATAAAATTCCCCTTTAACCAGCAGTCTGACAAGAAGTAACTTCTGGGTCAAAGTTTCCTGAATTGGAACGTCTATAAGAAAAGATATTCTGAGCCAAATTATCTTTTCCTCAAGTGAACATCCTTTTGAGTCTGTTTCCCTGAAGTCAACTATCTTTTCAGCTTGTTTCTCTGAGGTGATATTTCTCTAGGGATATGTATGGTTCGGGCCAGTTTTTCAGAGGTGAAAAATGCTCTATCAAAGACCTTCTGAGGAGAAATCAATTTTGTGCATGATTTTCAGAGCTGAAAATTCTCTTCAAAGACACTCGGATCAGGAGCTTCTTTTGGGTGTGATTCACTGAGTTGAAAAGTCCCTAGAAAGGACATTCTCCACACTGGCTACTCTTCTGCTGGCTACCCTCCCACCATGACTTCTTGCACCACCAGCTCACTCTTCCAGGGGGCTTCCGCCCAACATCATCACTCAGGCTGCTCTTTACCAGTCCACCATTCTCATGTCTCTCCCTTCTCAAAAGTCTATTTCTTTGCTTCTCTCCTTATGTCTCCTTTTTTTTCTCTTCCTCCATTCCTGAAAACCAGAGGCTTGAATTTCCCCTCACACACCATCCTGGGCATCCATTTTCTCTTCCCCACTGGGATTTGCCACAAAGTAAAATAAGAAAGTACCCTTTTCTGGTTTAGCCCTCTGTGTTTTTTCGACACAGGTGTTGGCAATGCTCATATTTTACCACTGCCTATGTTGGGGACACGGCTTCAGTTCTCTTCATTTAACTGAGACTTGGTCTGAAGAAAGGGCCGTGGGCAATTTCCCGCAGTCTGTATGGCAGACACCCTTCCTCCAACTTACTGTAATCTTCCCCTATAAAAGCCCATGGTCTGTAATTCCTTCCCAAGTCGGCAGCTACCTCACATGCTGATACATGCGAGTTTCATGTCCTTCACTGAATTCTGTTTCCAGATTTCACTTCTCTCTAATGCTTTCATCCAGTCTATATTCAGACTGTCTGTGATTTAGCAATATTTTGTTGTTTCTGTGTTTTTGTTTTGTGTGTGTCTGGCCTAGGCTTCTCGCTTGGGGTCTTCCCTGAGCACCTTACAGACACCCTGGTTCAGAACTAATGCTGTGGGGATTCACTTCGAGGTTCCTGTGAGGAATCTCAGTCACCAACAGCAATGATCAGCACGAAACTAGACACAGAGGAAGGCTGCAGAGAGTTGGCCGCAAGGTGCGAGAAAGGACAATGAAAGTGATGGCTCAGCTGTGGAGATTGAGGGATGCTTAGAAACATGAACTAAACAAGTTTATTTCCCTGGCAGCCAACATTTATAGAGGCAAGAGAATATTTTATGACCAGTCAAACAAGGGAGACAAGTAGTTAATGCATAATGAAATTGGGTAAAATATTAGTTCCTGTGAGATAATTGGGTACGGGGGTTCACTCATAAATGATTTGGTATCTCCCAAAGATTCTTAAGGTAAACATTGGAGGAATGGTGACACTGCTGCCCACCGAGATCAGTCATGCCATTTCCTTCTTCAGTGTTCTGAAAATAGGTAAGAGTAGAATGAAAAAATTTCTTCATCCACAGCATGAATCCTAGCTGGTCTCAGCTCGTAGCCACTGATACAAGGTTATTCCTCACAGGTCCTGAGAGCACAGGACAGACCTGGGGCCATGTCATGAGGGGCAGTGGGATGGAGAGTTTGCTCTGAACCCCTGTGAATCCTCCTTCATTTACCGTGAGTGCATGCAATATGTGGCCAAGTTTAGCAGTGTGAGCATGATTAGATGTTCTTCAGTTAAGCAAACCTGAATGTCAAAGAGTACCCAGAGATGTACATTATCTTTATGCTTTTTTCTTTTTGAATTGCGAGTGAGTAAAGGAAGTGCTAGGCCACAATCGTGTTTCGGAAAATGAGAAAATTACTGTTTGGTTTTACAGTCTACTACGGACATTAAGGTTGAGATGGCTCTGTTAGACCCTGAACGCTTTTTATCCTGACGTCAACTCAGATTCCCGGAAATGTCTTGAGCCAGCTTTTGTAGAAGGGACAGAATTCCCACCCCCTACATATGTAGTGTGTGGTCTCCAACCTGCTCCCCTGGAGTTTTCCACTTTGTATATGTCATTGTCCTCAGATGCCCTTCTCCATATCCAGGAGGTCTTGGAGGTGCTGGGTCCTTTGCATAGTCCCTGCTTGGTAACATCCAGTCACATTTCCACGGTAACATCCAGTCACACTGAGTTTTATGCTCCTCCAAGTGGGGAACCCACATGCAAACTAAAACTTTAAACCCTGACAGGACAATTAAATGGTGAACGATGAGGAATAAAGAGTCGGGCTCAGGCAGCGGGACACGTCTTTGCCTCCTGTGCACCAGGGCTGCCTGTGCAGGCTGGTTCTGGGGACATTCCTAAGGAGCGGAGCTTCTGTGTCACCGTTGTCTCAGGGACTCTCCTGAGCTGATAGTAAACAGTTGAATTCCCAGGCTGTGGGTGTGTGTGTGTGTGAGGCTGAGGGCTGGGTGCCCGGCTCTGGGGACACAGAACGCTGGGTGGTACTCCCTTGTTCACGAGTCTCTGCAGAGCTCCTGCCGCCTGCGTGGTGGTATCAGGGCCTCCGGGGCCCGCAGCTAGGATGCTTCCCCAGGCATTCCTGGGATGCTTCCTGGCTCCTGAGGGACACGGAATCATGTTCTTGCCCTTTTCCCTGGTGACCCAGGCTAGAGTAATCCCTTGACAGTTATGACCATGTGGAGGGCAGCCCTCAGATCAGCAAGGGACATAGAGGCTGGGCGGGACTTAGGCTCTCAGGGGTTGTAAAAGGACCCTTAGAGCAGCAACCCCTCACTCCTGTCTGGCAACACCATGGCCTTCCTCTACCTCCTCTCCTACTTCACCCTCCTCGGGGCCTCCTCAGGTGAGTGTCACTTCCTTTGGACTCTCCTCAGCCTGGGGGGGGGGGCGGTGCCCTAGGGAAGGCTCCTGAGACCACAGTGACTCTACATCAGGTCACTGTGGAGAACAGAGTAGTGTACTGGGCTGAGGCCTGGGGTTGACACAAGGAGTTTTGAACCCCTCTCCACCCCTGGTCTCAGGGCAGACAGCTCGGATGACTTTGCAGGGGAGAGGGGTCATTCAGGTCTCAGACTCAGGACTATGCCTGGGATGAAGAGAACTATCTGGACCTCAGGGGTGGAGCCCAGGAGGAAGCTCAGGTGCCAGAGGATCAGAAAGGGGGTGGTCTGAAGTGACCCTCAAACTTTTTCATAGTGATCTATTTGTAGGATGCCAGGTGCTTAGATTCCAAAGCAAAAACAAATGCACAACATCAGGTATCTGTCGTCATGATTCAGTCCATATCACCTACCTGGGATCTGACAAAGGGCATTCTGTAACACACCCAGGACCAGGAAGCCCCCAGCTGCCCCCCCATCTCCTGGGGAAGAGACTCTGCTGAGCCTTTAATTTCTGGCCCGGGTCCCACAGGCCTGTTTGTGATAAACCCAGAGCATGGGCACTGCAGGGAGGTCGTCCCCTGGCTCTTCCCCTGATGTCCCTTAACCCCTGCTGTGTCAGAGTTCAGGTTCCCCCTCAAGGGTACCAGCTCCCCACTCCCTGACTAAAATGGGCTCTGCAGGGTGAGTCCCTTCCAGTCCTTCTAGGGGATTTTCCATGATTATAAGACCAGATGAGGCTGAGGCTGTGTGTGGGCACGCCATGTTGAGGGAGTGGCCTGCCTTGTCCTTGTGCCTGGCAGGGCCAGGTGCTTCCTGGAGGTAGGCCTGGCCTGTGGGAGGGGCTCAGCTGGCCCCCTCTCTTCCAGTGGTGAGTCCTCACCCTGAGAGCTTCTGAGGAACCTGTGTCCTGAAACAGCGTGAGTGTCCTGCATACACCGGGGACCCTGTGTGTCCTCGTTCTGGACAGTGTCGTCTCTGTTTTCCGTCACTTTATGCTCCCTTGTGGCAGGTGCCAGAGTCAAATCTTATTAAACATTTGAGAAACTCTGCTGCTACGCAATTTGAGCTTCTGAAGTTCAGGTGAATCCAGAATGAATCCAGAAATATCTGTGCGATCTGCTCACACTCCACAGGAGGATGATCAAAAGAGGGAATTGCCCCTGAACTTAGGGGGTCTCTCTTTTCAATCGCCACCTCCACCCACACCAGACTCCTGGCCGAGCTGTGTCCTGATGGGAGCAGTGCTTGCTCCCCATCACTTGGGGGAAGTTATCCTGGGAGAGTCAGCAGGCCTGAGGTCCCCAGCAGGGATCCTGGGCAAGGAAACCTGATCTCTCAGCCTGTGCCTGCTCCCCTGGGCAGGTGGACACAGATGGAGCTGCTGGTACCTCTGCTTCTTGGGAGTGTGACCAGGGACAGCTGGATGGGGGCTGGCGTTCCATCTGGATGCAGGGGCACCAGGAGGAGGGAGTAAGGCTGTGGGGCCGTGCTGGCTTGCTATGGACCGGCCGTGCAAGAAAGACCGCTAAGTGCAGGCTTCAGGCGGACGGGAAACTCAGGCAGGCGAATGATGATCACAGACATGGATTCAGTGAGCAATGAATCTGCTGGTTTATTCTAGGTTTTCAGGCCCCTTTTTATGTTGTTTAAAGAGCTATTTCGACATTTCATGAGGTGGGGCATCTGGTGAGTAGCGGGTGCATTATCTCAGTGAGAGGCAGGAATGACCGTGTGAGTGCAATTATCATTGAGTGTGTGAGGACAATAACAATAACACGAAAGACAGAAATCAATATCTTAACAGAAAATAGATTATCATTAGATACTACTAAACATTCCTAAGCAATCATTTTAGTGAATCAGGATAATAAAAGTCAGTTACAAGTCACCCAAGGTTATTCCTTGACTGTAAAGCTTATCTGGTTCTCCTTGCCTCGAGCTCTTTCTAGTATTTCAATGACTTTTCACAGAGAATTTAATTAAGGTAAAGAATCTGATGACAGGGCTCCTATATTTTTCTTAATAATGATGCAGTTCATGACTTCAGCACTCTTATACCTGGGGTCCGGAGAGCTACGCCCCCTAGGGAGTCCCCTGATTCTCAGGTCAGCTCCCAGTTTGTTCCTCCTGCGGGGGGGCAGAGAGCTTAACTTGCAAAGATTTAGATTACAAGTTTCTCATCTCTGAGATGGGCTCCCATACTGGCTGAGGTTGTACCAGTTTCTGCAGACTGACTGAGCCACCCCTTCACCCTTCCCTTTGTGACCCGCAGGCCATGGAGAACCTGCCAGTCCTCCAGAGCTGAGCATCAGGCCCAGGATCGTCAATGGGCAGGAAGCCCATCCTGGTGCCTGGCCCTGGCACGTGGCACTGACGGTGAGGACACTCTGCCCATGAATAGGGTCACACTGGGCATTGGCCCTACCAGGGACATTGGTACACAGATTGTGTGACGGGTGTCCTGTCCTGTCAATGTTGACCCGTCCATCTTCCAACAGGATAAAAGTGGACGCCTCATTTGTGGGGGCTCCCTGATCAACAGTAACTGGGTGCTCACCGCCGCCCACTGCAATGTCACGTGAGGCCCCGCAGGGGACCTGGGGACAGGGGAGGGGAATGGTCTATGCTTGTGCATACTAACCCACCTGCTCTCTCCAGGACATCTTCCTGGGCTCTGGCTGGGATGCATGACAGACACTTTGATGACATCCAGAAACTGAGGATTGCCCAGGTGGGTCAGATTTTCTGAGATGACCTTGGAGTCAGATGAGGCTTTGGGGGCAGGAGGGAGTAGCTCCTTCAGAGCTCAACAGGAGCCAGCAGATGGGCTCACTGTTCTTCTGATCCCCTTATTTTCTCCCCAGAAACATGGGAAACCGGGGATCCATTCTTTTAACTCTTCCTCCTGCTTCTCACCCACAGATCTTTAGGCACCCCTTGTACCATGAGGACACTCACTCAAATGACCTTGCCCTGCTGAAGCTGAGCCCAAGAGTTCATTTCAATGGCAGAGTGTCCCCTGTCTTACTGCCCCCTGAGGATGATGAGTTCCTCCGCAAGTCCTGGTGCAAAATTATTGGCTTGGGTTCTGTTGACTTTGATGGTGAGTGGCCCCGGCCTGGCTCCTCGGGAGAGGGTCAGCGTCTGCCATGCAGAACAGCCGGAAGCTCTGCTTGGTTCCACTTGTGTTTCATGCAAATGTGACGAGCCCTGACTGTGTCTGCCTCTGCACCTCACTGTCTGCCTGGAAAGCCGACCTGATGCATGGACACGAGACCATGGTGTCTTTGCGTTGCCCGGTTCTGCAGACAGAGCTCCGAGCAGCAGCCCTGCCCCACTCAGCCCCTGTTGCCTTCCTTGGTGACCTAGGTCTGAGTGTTGGGGGTACACCCACCATCTGGCCTGTCTGGTGTCAGGATACAAAGTGGGTTCAGGTTCCAGAGTCCAGAATGGTGCCCCACGCCCTGGGGCAGCTCACTACCTTGTGTTTCCAGCACCCTGAGTTCTTTGCAGGCCAGCTGGGGGTCAGCAGTGGAGGGAGTGCCTGTCACCCCAGCGTGGGAGCTGCAGTCAGTGGAGAGTCCCCACACATGTGGCGGAAGAATAGGTTCAGGTAACCTCTTCACCCAGGTTGGGGTACTCAGGCAAACCTGGCCTGGAAGGCAGGGCTGTCCCATGCTCTGTGGTGAAGCACGGGCAGTCTGACTGGCCATGCAGTAATAGGAAGGTGAGCGCTTGAGCTCTAAGGTCTCTGCCTGCAGGACTGTGGTCCTGGATCTGGTGCTGCTGGAGGAAGTGGGGGTCAGGGATGGCTGCTCTGGCATCTCCAATCTCCTCTGCAACAACGGGCTATGAGGTGCCTGTTCTGACCCAGCCGGGTCTTGGTCTCCAGGCACTCTGTACCCCAACAAGCTGCAGGAGGCCGCAGTGATTATTGTGGACAACGACTGGTGCGAGGACTACTGGGACTATATCAGCGTCGATGACATGATATGTGCCTGGAACAAAGGTGTCATCCCCGGCGTGGTATGTATTGCTCTATCCCAGCCCCTCGAGACGGTGCCCCATTGGCTGAAGAGCGACTCCTTGTCCAGGTCTGGGTGTCCTGTCCCCGTGATCTGTGTCCATGGAGGCAGCACCAGCATGGACACCAGCTCCCTTAACATCCATCCAGGCCTGGGGTGGTCTCCCAGGCCTCTGCGCTCTCAGGGCAGCCCCTGGCTCGGCTATTTCCAGCTGAAGGACAGACACCAGTGCAGCACCGCTCCCCAGCACCAAAGCCAGGCAGAGCTGGGCGGCCATTGACATGCTTTCTCTGCCGAGCACAGGGCCCGCCGGGCATTTCACGGCAACACGTGATGGGTCCAGTCAGTCTCCAGAGTTCTGCCACGCGGTCAGTCTGCAGACAGGGCCCTTCTCTTCCCACAGGGTGACTTCGGTGGCTCCCTGATGTGCTCGAACGATAGAGTCTGGACCCTGGCGGGCATCATATCCTTTGGACCTGAAACCTTCCCCACCGACAGACGTTTTGTGGCGACACGTGTTTCTACTTACTTATCCTGGATCGAGCTGATCCTGGCTCACAACTGACCCATCCTGACCCTCCCACTGCAGTGCCTCCTCCCCAATAAAACCCTCTGCACAGAAGCCCTGACTCCTTATTGTCTGTGACCAGGACCAGGTGGGCTGCACCAATCCTGAACACCACCAGGGGGCGGTGTGCACCCTCCCTTTCCAGGACGCAGCGCCAGGCAACCCCTGTTTCCCAGGGAGCTGAGGCCTTTGCATCTGGGCCTCCCGGCTCAGGGACCACCTTGGCTTGAACCCAGGACCAGCTCCTGCAGCCTCACCTCTCAGCATGGTCTCTGCTTTCCTGGGCAGCTGGTTGGTCCCTGGATGGTTGAGGAAGGCAGGGGTGCTCCAGGCAGGCCATGCAGTGCTCTTAATATCAGGGTGGACACTGGGACACACAGGGTCCCCGGGCGGGCTTGTCCCTCCTCACCTGTGACCGCAAGGTTAGGGCGTTTGGGGTCGGGAGATGCTCTGTGCCCCTTTGCGTTGAGCTGATCTAATTTTGCTAAAGTTTGGCTGTGTTGACGGGATTAGTACGATCTCCGTTCAGAAGACCTGAGTGAGTATAGATGAGTGTCAGGGACTCAGAGACCCTCAGTTCCTTTTCAGTCTAGTTTTGCATGTGGGGGATAGAAAATGGTTTGCCATTTGACCATGTTTCCTTGCTGCAGGCCGTCTCCTCCGATCTCATCTCCACTGCTTTGCTGCTTTACCTTATGGCTCTGGTGCCAGATTTAGGGGTCTCGCCCCCAACCAGTGTTGGCCTAGAAGCTTCTCTGTGAATACAGGCGTCTGTGAATGGCCTTTAAAGATCGTCTCCTCTCCTCAGTTTGCAGTCTTGATGTGGGGCGGGTTACCCCATCTTTGGTCTTCCTCTCCTCTCCTGTAGTATGGGGAGGGTGCGTTGTTCTCCTTGAAGGCATCTCCAAACTGAGGTCCCAGGTCTTCCTGGCCGGTGAGCACATAAGTGCGCACAGTGACATTGGTTCTGTTGATCTTCTGTATAGTCTTTTTGATTTCTAGATTATTTCTGCTTATGTTTTTATTATTTCTTGTCTTCTGCTGGGTTTTGGATTTTTGTTGTTGTTGTTCCTTTTCTAACTCTTCGAGTTGGGAGGTTAGGTTATTTCTTTGGTTAGGTTATTTCTTTTTTAAATAATATATATATATATACATTATATATAATGTATATATAATATACATATATATACATGTCTATATTAT
The DNA here is from genome assembly GCA_004024945.1 of Uropsilus gracilis. Taxonomy (NCBI): domain Eukaryota; kingdom Metazoa; phylum Chordata; class Mammalia; order Eulipotyphla; family Talpidae; genus Uropsilus; species Uropsilus gracilis. The sequence goes on from PVHY01016445.1 coordinate 15,627, forward strand.
ATATACATGTATATATAATGCATACATTATATAATGTATACATTATACATATATACATGTATATATTATATATAATGTATATATAATGCATACATTATATAATGTATGCATTATATATAATGTATATATATACATTTTATATATATATATTTCACATCATTTTGATGCCCCGGCGACACCCACGGCGTCACCCACCTCCTCCCTGACCACTCCAGCTGGTCCCCCCTGCCCCCTCTTGTGTACTTTCATTTGGTTGTCCATATATTAATGAAACCATTTGGTTTCTGTCTTTTTCTTTCTCACTCGTTTCTGCTTGAAGAAGAGCAGAGCTGAAGCATCGCATAAAGTTAACCCTTAACCTTGAGGCATAGCTGAAGCATTGCATAGATAAAGTTAACTCTTAACCTTGCCCGCCGTTTCAGATAATGCTAAGGCCACAGTGGCTCCACATGGTTTCCTGTTATCAGTCAAAGAGTCTTAACTATGTCAAAACATGCTATAGATAACTTTAACTCTGTCTAAACAGGTTAACTGTGAAAAAATACCATGTCACTGTGAGCAGTATATGAACCCCCAAGAAGCTGAGACCTGGGTCCTTCCTCCGAGAGGCTGCCCCTGCATGGTGGAGTCTCAGGTTGGACCCAGGTCAACCTGCAATAAAGACCTGTTGTTTTTACATCTCTCGTGGGCTCGTTGCGTTTGTGAGTCTGGAAGATTCTGGTCTGTAACATGCTAGTATGATCTCTTCTAGGTACATCCTTGTTACCATAAATTCATCGAATGTGTCATTTTCAATGTATGGGTACTAGTCCATTGTGTATATAGACCACCTCTTTTTCATCCATTCATCTGTTTTGGGACGTTTGGGTTGTACCAAGTCCTTGCTTTTATAAATAGTGCTGCAACAAACATCCACGCATAGATGTGCCTGTTTTTTTTTTTGTTTATTTGTTTTGTTTTTGTTTTTGTTTGATGTGGGCCATTCTTACTGGTGTGCGGTGGTATCTCATTGTGGTTTTGATTTGCATTTCCCTGATTACCAGTGACGCTGAGCAATTTTTCATGTGCCCGTTGGCCATTTGTATTTCCTCTTCGGAGAAGAGTCTTTTCAGTTCTCCCCATTTTTTAATTGGGCTTCTTGTTTTGTTTTTGTTTAGTTGTGTAAGTTCTTTGTGGATCTTCGTTATTTAACCCTTATCGACTTGTATGGAGAGAAAAATTTTTTCCCATTCGTTTGGGCTTCTTCTATTTTTTCCTGTTGTCTCTTTTGCTGTACAGAAGTTTTTTAGTTTAAGGTAGTCCCATCTGTTCATCTTTTCCTTCATTTTTTTTGCCATCTGCAGATGTTTCCAGAAAGGGATTTCTGAATTGTAATTCATGGAGGGATTTGTATAAGACCTCAATGTCTTCAAAAATACTGGTCAAGTAACTGTTAATAAAAAAGACAGTGTATATGGCCAAAATTTGAAGGGAAAATCAAGAGAGCTCTATTTCTGCATTCGTCTTTGCGTTTGCGTCTGGAAGCTTCCTGTGTGAAAATCCGCTAGGAAAATTGCCTGTAAACTTTGATGGACGCTATTCCAATTTGACATTGCTACCTAGAATTTTGGGACTCCTGTACTTGGATGTTTAACGGTGCTGCTTATAATGGCAAGTACAGGGAAACAAACCCACATGTCCCCAGACAGGGGTGGAGACTGGCAGACTGGCTCAAAGGCTTGGATTGAACCCCAGGCCTCATCTCAGAACAACCCTCAGTCCCACAGAGTATCCTGATGTGGAGTCACCGTGGGCTCAGGAGCCTGGCCTAGGCCACACCCGTTGCTGAGGAGGGTCTCCAGGCAGTGAATCACCTCATGGAGGGTGATGCAGGAGAGGGCTAGGGAGTGGCCATGCTGTTTCCAGTAGGGAGTGAGGGGTTGCTGCTCTGAGGCCTCTTTTACATCCTTGGGAGTCCAAGTCCCTCCCAGTCCCTGTGTCCCTAGCTGATCTGAGGGCCGCCCTCCTCATGGTCAAATCTGTCCAGGGTTTACTCCAGTCTGGGTCATCCAAGCACCAGGGAATAGAGCAACAGCCTGAGTTGCTGTCCCCCATCAGCCAGGCAGTGCCTGGGGGAACATCACAGCTGCAGGTCCTGCAGGCCCCACAGGCCCTGATACCACCATGCGGGTGGCAGGAGCTCCACAGAGACGTGTGGATAAGGAAACGTCACCCAGTGCTCTGTGTCCCCCAGAACCAGACACCCAGCCCTCAATCTCACTGCACAACCCGAGTCTGGGGCTTCAGCCGTTTCCTTCAGCTTAGGAAACTCTGAGTCGATGGAGACACAGAATCTCACCTCCTTAGGAATGCCCCCAGAACCAGCCTGGACAGGCAGTCCTGGTGCACAGAAGTTCAAGGACGTGTCCCACTGCCTGGGCTCAGTTCTTTATTCTGCATCATTCAATGTTTAATTGACCTGTCATGTCACTGTTTAAAGTTTCAGTTCCCATGTGGATTCCCCACTTGAAGAAGCAGAGAACTCTGCGTGACTCCTGTGGCGAGATGACTAGAAGTTACCAGTAGAGACCTCAGGAAGGGCCCTGAAGCTCCAAGGGTTCCTGGAGAAGGAGAAGGATACCCCTGAGACAAAGGTTATATGCAAAGTGGAAAAATTCTGGGGAGAAGGTCAGAGACTACAGAGCGAGATGTGTTGCAGGGTTGGGGTGGGGGTGGGGTGGGGGCAGTGATTCCTATCACTGCAACTAAACCTGGTTTGAGACGTTTCCAGGCATCTATGTGGGACCAGGATAAAAAGTGTTAAAGGTCAAATGTTGGCATTGTAACGCTAATTGTGGCATTCGTGTCCATATTAGACCATGGAAAGCCAAACAGCAGTATCCTCATTTGCAGAAAGATTTTACGTGTGCTAATGAAATTGGGTAAGAAAATCAAGCAGAGAACTTAATTAAACTTACAAATGGGAGCAACTGGTCCTTCATGCCCAGCCACTCATCAGGCTCATCCCAGCCATTGCAAGAAGCAGCAAGACCACTCTAACCTTAAGCAACAAAAATAGATTTACTCATTAAAAAGATACAATAAACAAAACTCACTAAAGGTACAATGGACCCCATTGGTCATCTTAACACACACTCCAGTCTTTAGTCCTAAAAAACTACACACGGATCCTTAGCTACATGTGTCCACAAAATAGTGGCTGTCCCATCTTCAAGACAGATGAAGAAACCAGCACAGCTATTCCCTTCAAACCAAATGAAGAAACCAAGATGGTATTATCATAACTCCTTCAAAAGGCACAGCTCCAGCATTGTTTCAACTTCAAAGTGTTCTGAAACCAGCAAGACGGACTTGGTACAACAGCAACAACCACTGCAGACTTTTCATGATGAAAGCAGTAACACAGCAAGTTCTCTTCAGATCTCCAGATAATCCCCAAACTTTACAGTTAAAACAAGTTTTCAAGTACCACATTTCCAAGCCAGCTTATGCAGGTCACAAGTTTCTCCAACATGTTTCCCCAGGCTCCTCACCAGCCCAGAAGCATGGTTTCCTTCTTTGCCCTGCTGATGCACATGTTAGTGGTAGCTCCAAAACTTCCAGCCTCCCCTCTGCTTCTCTGCTTTTCTCCTCTCCAAGCCTTTTCCTCTTCCTCCCTCTCACTCTTGTCTCTCTGTTTTCTCCTTCCTTAAATCCCCTCATACTGATCCTATCACAAGATGGCTTGGCTTTCCTTCTCCAATTCTCCACCCACCAGGGCACAATGGCTTCTATTCCAATGCACCATTAAGATCCTTGGGGCCACAGCCCACCCTAATTTCAGCACAGCACCCTTATCAGCTCCAGGAGACCGAGTGCCACCAGCTATAGTTAGTTACTCTATTGTGAGTTTCAGCACCAATAATGTAAGGCTAGGAAAAGGACAGGTGTGTTGGAAAACAGGACTCTGGATCAGACAAAGACATAAAGGGGAAAAAGTGGCACTTTTAAAAAGCTACTTCTGCCTCCCTGATTAGTTCAGGTTCTTACCACCTACACATAGCAGTTGTCTGTCAAGTACAATTTAACAACAGCGTTTCTTTACAAGGAAAATTAATTGGGGGAAAAAAAGTCCTTAAAACCACAAGTGACCATTTATCTTACTCCATACACAACTTTTAGTCCCAAAGTTCCCAAAGACACATGTCCATGATGGTGCCCCTTTAACCCTCCAAACCTGAGACACTCTTGCAAAGTCCAGTCTTTCTCCAGGGTTTTCTCTTTCCTTCTTCTCTCTGCATGTTTCCAAGCTGCTCCACTTCTCCAGGGTTCTTCAATTTTTTTCAGCAAATGCTGATGCAGAATTAGCTTTGCAAATTCCTGGCTACCTCCAGGTAACAGCTTTCCATGCCACCTTGCTGCAGCACCATGCTCTCCACACCAGCTAGCTTCTGCTGGCCACTCTCCCAACATGTCTCCTTGTCACCACCAGCTCACTCTTCCAGGGGGCTTCTGCTCAGCGTGATTACTCAGGCTACTTTTTACCAGCCCACCATGCTCATGTCTCTTTTCTCAAAAGTCTGCTTCTTTGCTCCTCTTTTTTGTCTCCTTTTTTTTATTTCCTCCCCTCCTGGAAAGTAGAGGCTTCAATTTCCCCTCAGCAGATCAATTTTCTCTTCCCCACCCAGGATTTGCCTAAACTTGTTTAGGCCTCCAAGTTTTTCAGACACAGCTAGTGGCAATGCTTGTAGTTTAACACTGTCTTTGTTGGAGGTCACAGCTTCAGTTCTTAGCCTTGACTGAATGCAGATGTGGCAAAAGGGCCTTGGGGCTTTTCCCTAGTAAGTATGGCAGACTCCCTTCACCCAACCCACAACAGCCTTTCCCTATAAAAACCTGTGGTCTGTAATTCCTTTCTTCATCAACAGCTACCTCTCATGCTGACACTCAGGAATTTCATGTCCTTCACTGTATTCTGCTTTCGACTTCCCATCTCTTTAATGCTTTCGTCCACCCTGCTTTCAGTGTCTATGATTTATCAATATTTCATGTTTCTGTGTTCTTGCTTTGTGAATATCTTGCGTGGGGTTCTCAACTGGGTCTTCCCTGAGTCCCTTACAGACATTGTCTTTCATAATGAATGTTGTGGGGGACCCGCCTCAAGTTTCCTATGAAGAGTGTCAGTCACCACCAGCATTAACCAGCAGAAAACTAGAAACAGAGGAAGGTTATTCTTTACAAAGTCCAAGGGGAGAGGGCAGACCCGGGCCACATCATGAAGGTCTGTGGGATGGAAGAATGCTCTGGTCCCCAAAGAATCCTTTTTAATTTTCACTGAGCAAATACAATTTGTGGCAAGGTTTAGCAGTGTGAACATGATTAGATTTTTCTCAGTTAAGCAAACCTGAGTGTGTAAGAGTACCCAGGGCTTAACATTCACTTCATTGTTTTTTTATTGTAAATTAAAGGAAGAATAAGAACGCAATCCTCTTTTGGAAGATGAGGAAATTGTTGTTTGGCTTTACAGAGCCAACAATGGACATTAAAGTTGAGCTCCGTTAGACCTTGAACACTTAATATCCTGATGCCCGCTCAGATTCCTGGAAACTTCTTGAGCCAGGTTTATTTGAAGAGACAAGAAACACTACCCTCCACACATACCATTATTGTGCGTGGTCTCCATCCTGCTCACCTGGTATTTTCCACTTTTTATACAACTGTTAGGGGGCTGTGGCCTCCAGTACTGGTAATGATGCATTAAGATAGCAGCTATTGTCCACTGGTGGGTGGAAACTTGGAGAAGGGAAGTAAGGCCTTCACTCCAGAAAAGAGGATTAAAGGATTAGGGAGGGGACAGAGAAAAAGACAGGAAAAGAGAGAACAGAAGAGAAGGGAAAAGAAGAGAGGAGAGGAGGGGAGGGGAAGGGAGGGGAAAGGAGGGAAGGGGAAGGGAGGGGAGGAAAGGAAGAAGGTGCAGAGAGGAGCAGCAGAGAGGCTGGAGGCCTCAGAGCTGCCACTACCATGCAGGGCAGCAGGGCAGGGAAGGAAGCCAAGTTGTGGGCTTCCATACCCAGCCTGGGCTAGTGGGGAGCCCGGGGAAGCATGTTGGTTAAACTTGTGACCCGTGTGAGCTGTACTTGAAAACTTGGCTTAATTTTGAAACTGCGAAGTTTGGAAGCCTTTGGGAGAACTGAGGGGAGTTTGCTGTGCTGCCCTTTTCAACGTGAGACGTCTGAAATGCTCGCTGTGTTGCTGTATCAGGTGGGTTTTGCTCATGCCGGACCACTGTGGAGTTGGAGCTGAAAATAATGCCAGAGCTGTGCCTTTTGGAGCAGGATCGACGACTCCATCTTGCGACGACGCCATCCTGGCTGCTTCTGCCTTGGAGTGAATGGAGCTGTGCCTTCCGAAGAAGGAGCGGCGGCGCCATCTTAAGTCTTTCATCCAGCTAAAGGTGGGGCCGTCGCCATTTTGTGGCCGCACATGGCTACTGAAGCCATGTGTGGTTTGGACTAGAGACTGGACTGTGTGGTAAGATTACCAAAGGGGTTCCCTTGTACCCCTCAGTGACTCTTGGCTAATTTGTCTTTCAACAAGTAAATTTGTTTTTGCCATCCTCTTAGAGTTATGTGGTCTTGCTACTGCATGCACGGGCTGGGAGGAACCTGGTGTGTGTGGCTGGCTTTAAAGGGCCAGCTGCTCCCCTCTGTAAGTTTGGTTATTTGTTTTGCCTGTTTTCCCATCCGATATCACAACCACCGTCCTGAGATGCCCCTCTCCATCTCCAGGGGGCCTGGGAGGCTCTGGTTCCTTAGCATGGCCCCTGCTGGTACCTTCCAGTCATGTCTCCATGGGAGTCACACTGGGTTTTACGCTCCTCCAAGCAGGGATCCCACAAGGAAACAAATTCTTTTTGTTGTGACAGGTCAATTAAAAGTTTGATGATGCCGAATAAAGAACTGAGCCCAGGCAGTGGGACACGTCCTTGAACGTCCGTGCACCAGGACTGCCTGTCCAGGCTGGTTCTGGGGCATTTCTAAGGAAGTGAGATTGTGTCTCCATCGCCTCAAGGAACTTCCTGAGATGATAGTAAACAGCTGAAGCCCCAGGCTCTGGATGTGAGTGAGGCTGAGGGCTGGGTGCCCGGCTCTGGGGGACACAGAACACTGGGTGAAGCTTCCTTGTCCATGAGTTTCTGTGGAGCTCCTGCCGCCTGCACGGTGGTATCAGGGCCTCTGGGGCCCGCAGCTGGGATGCTTCCCGAGGCACTGCCTGGCTGATGGGGGACAGAGAGTCAGGCTGTTGCCCTTTTCCCTGGTGCTGGGGTGATCGGGGGGAGTGAGCCCTGGACAGGTATGATCATGGGGAGGGTAGTCCTCAGATCAGCAAGGGCCATAGGGGCTGGGCGGGACTTGGGCTTTCAGTGGATGCAAAAAAGGCCCCAGAGCAGCAGCCCCTTAGGCCCTGCTGACAGCACCATGGCCGTCCTCTGCCTCCTCTCCTGCTTCGCCCTCCTCGGGGTCTCCTCAGGTGAGTGTCACTGCCTGGGGACACTCCTTGAGCTAGGGGTGGCCTAGGGGAGACTCCTGAGCCCATAATGACTCCACATCATGTTACTCTGGAGGACGGAAGGGTGTGTTGGACTGAGGCCTGGAGTTGGACCCAAAGGCATTAAGCCTCTCGTTGCCCCTGGCCTCAGCACCAACAGCTCACCTGATTGCAGGGGAGAGCGGTCCTTCTGTTTTCTGAGTCTCAGGGCTGCGTCAGCTGTGGAGGAGAACCATCTTGGGTCAGGTGATGGAGCCCAGGAACACATCTGTTGTGGCCAGAAGGTCAGGAAGAGAGGGGTCAGAAGTGACCCCCAAACATTCTCATAATGATTTGTTTGTAATGTGACACTGCTAAGTGGTTCGTTTCCAAACCAAAAGCCTGATATCAGCTCAGGATTCAGACCATCTCACCCTCCCCAGACCTGCCTTAGGGGTTTCTGTGACCCGCTTTTGAGGACCAGGAGGTCCCGGCTCCCCCTCCTCTCCTGGGGAGTAATCTGTACTGATTCCCTGCCTGTCATTTCTGGTCTGGGTCCCACCCATCCTGTCGAGTACAAACCCAGAGGATTGGGCACCTTGGAGGAGGCTACCTCTCTGGCTGTCTCCCCACTCCTTTTCTCCCCTCCTGTGTCCATGGGTGTCAGACTTCAGATACCTCCTAAGGGGGCCCCAGCTCCCCCACTCCCTGACTAGGAAGCGCTCTTCTGGGTGAGCCCTCCTGGGTCTCTCCGGGGGATTTTCTGTGATTGTAAGATCAGATGAGGTTGAGGCTATGTGTGGGGACCCCGCTTTGAGGGAGTGACCATCCATGTCCCTGTGCCCTGGCTGGGCCAACAGATGCCTAGAGCCGAGCCTGGGGAACCTGTAGGCAGCCTGGATGGTGGAAGGGGCTACCTGACCTGCCCCCCTCTTGTTCCGTGGCTGAGTTGTGACTCCTGGGAGCTGCTGCGGATCCTGTGTCTTGATCCAACACACGCATCCTGCTCACACCGGGGAACCTGCGAATGCTCTTAACCTGGACAGTGTCATCTCTGTTTTCTGTCACCTTATGTCCTTTACTGCCAGGTGCCAGAGTCACATCTTATTAAATGCCTGAGAAACTTCGAGGTTATGCAACTTGAGCTCCTGAGGTGCCCATGGATCCAGAATTGCATATGGGAACTCGTCACGCTCCGCGGGGCGGGGCTCGAACAGGGGGTTCTCTGTGGTCTCAGGAGTCTCTGTTGTTAAGCTCCACCTCTGCCCACCCCAGACTCCCTGTCAAGCTGCGTCTGCGAGGGGAGCAGTGCTTGCTCCCCATTAGTGGGGAACTGAGCCTAAGAGAATCAAGGGACAATGGGTCCCGAGCAGGAGTCGGGGCTCAGGGAAGCCTGATTTCTCAACCTGTGCCTGCTCCTTTGGGCAGGAGGACCTGGACGGAGCTGCCTGTCTCTCTGCTTCACTGGGGGGTGACAGGTGGTCATCAGTAGAAGGTATATTCCTGGTGGAAGGAATGTGGCCGTGGGGCTGTGCTGGCTGAGGCTACAGCCAGATTCCGCAGACTGACTGACCTTCACCCCCTTCTCCCTCCCCCTGTGACCCGCAGGCCACGGGGAACCTGCCAGCCTCCCAGAGCTGAGCATCAGGCCCAGGATCGTCAATGGGGACGAAGCTCTCCCTGGTGAATGGCCCTGGCACGTGGCCCTGCTGGTGAGGACACCGCGCATGAGTCATGTCACGCTGGGCATTGGTCCTTCAGGGGGCAGCCAGTGCCGGAAGGTGTGACTGGTGTCCTGTCAGTGTTGATCTTTCCGTCTTCCTGCAGTCTCAGCGTGGAAGCATCCTCTGCGGGGGGGTCCTGATCAACCACAACTGGGTGCTCAGCGTCGCCCACTGCAATTTCACGTGAGGCCCAGCAGGGGTCCTGGGGACCAGGGAGGGGAGTGATCTGTCCTTATACACCGTAACCCGCCTGCTCCCCCCAGGAGAGCTCACAGAGTTGTGCTCGGGATGGATGACAGACGCTCACCTGGCTTCACCCAGGAAATGAGGATCGCCCAGGTGCACCAGACCTTGCTGAGATGACCTTGGAGGCTGAAGAGGGTTTGGGGGCGGGAGGCGGGAGACGCCCCTTCAGAGGTCGACAGGAGCCAGCAGATGGGCTCACTCTTCTCCTGATCCCCTCATGTTTGTCCCCAGAATAGGACACCCGAATCCATTGGTCTGTATCCTTCCTCCTGCCTCTCACCCACAGGTCTTTAGGCACCCCATGTTCAGCCGCACCACTCAGCACAGCGACATCGCCCTGCTGAGACTGAGGTCGGGGGCTCATTTCAACAGCAAGGTGTCCCCTCTTCGCCTGCCCCGTGTGGATGACCAGTTCCTCCCCGGGTCCTGGTGCAAAATTTCAGGCTGGGGGTTCACCGACGTTTACGGTGAGTGACCCCAGCCAGGCTCCTGGTCAGCGTCAGGCCGGCAGAACAGCCAGGAGCACTGTATGATCCCACTTGTGTTTCATGCCAGTCTTGACTGTGACCCTGTGTGCACTACACTGTGTCAAACCCGCCCTGACGCATGGACATGAGCTCGTGATGTCCTTGAGCTCCAGGTTCTATAGACAGAGCCACGTGCAGTAGCTCTGTCCTACTCAGCCCCAACCGCCCATCCTTGCTGCCCCCGATCTGAGTGTTGGGGCTACACCCTCCATCTGGTGTGTCTGAGTGTCAGGATGCGGAGGGGGCTCAAGCCCCAGAGCCCGGCCGGGTTCCCCCCACACAGGGGTAGCTCTGCCCGGCTGTGTGTCTAGCACCCTCACATCTTCCCAGGCCAGGGTGGCAGACCAGGTCCTTGCAGGCCAGCAGGGCCAGGAGGCATCAGGGGAGAGAGCCCCTGTCCCTCCAGCATGGGGTCTGCATTCAGAGGACAGTCCCCACCCCTTGGAGCAAGATTTGGTCTAATTAGCCTTCTCAGCTGGACTGGCAGACCCGGGCCAGCCCTGGCTGAGTGGCAGGGCTGTGACATGCAATGTGCTGTAGCACTGGGTGGCCCCCCTACTATAGAGGCAAAGGACAGCAATGCTCAGCCTCTGAGACATATGCCTGCATATGGTCCTGGAAATGGTACTGCTGGAGGAAATGGGGCTCAGGGGTGGCTGTTCTGCTCCCTCCACTCAGCTCTGCCGCTATGGGCTAGGAGGTGGGGGTTCCAACCCAGCTGGGGCCTCTTTCTCCAGGCACCAAGAAACCTGACAAGCTGCAGGAGGCCTCTGTGACTGTCGTGGACGATAGCAGGTGCCGCAGGATCTATCCTCACCTGCCGCACCATCTCATCTTCTGTGCTGGGCGCAGGGGTGTTGGCTCACACCATGTAAGTGTTGCTCTGGCCCAGGCCCTCATAACACACCCATCGACTGGAGACTGACCCCTTGTCCCAAATCTGGGAGCCCTCGTGCCTTGATCTGCGTCCAAGGAGGCAGCCCCAGCTCTCAGCACTGATACCAGTTTCCTGATAGTCTGTCCAGGTCTGGGGTGCTCTCCTGAGGCACGGCGCTCTCAGGGAGACCCCCTGGCTTAGCTATTTCTGGCTGATGGACAGTCACCAGTGCGCCTGCTGTTCCGCTGTCACCAAAGTGGGTGAAGAGCTGGGCGGCCCTTGAACTGGTTCTTTGCCGAGCGCAGGGCCTGGCGGGCATTTCATGGCAATGCATTATGGGTCTCTTCAGTAGCTCCAGGTTCTGCCATGCAGTCTCTGCAAACAGGCCCTATCTTCTCCCACAGGGTGACTCCGGTGGCTCCCTGGTCTGCCTGAAGAATGGAGTCTGGACACTGGCGGGCATCATGTCCACTAGCCATGAACCCAGCTTCATTAAGTTACCTTTTGTGGCGACACGTGTCCCTGCATACATACCCTGGATTGAGCAGGTCCTGGCTCACAACTGACCCATGCTGACCCTCCCATCGCGGCGCCTCCTCCCCAATAAAAGCCTCTGCACAGAAGCCCTGACTGCTGGTGGTCTGTGACCTGGGGCAGTGGACTTGCAGTGTCTCTGTCAACCACCAGGGGGTGAAGTGATCCCCTATCTCTCCATGGACGCCTTTCCCGCAGTCCCTACTTGCCATGGAGCTGAGGCCTTTGCACCTGGGCCTCCCTGCTCAGGAAGAACCTGGGCTTGACTCCAAGTGCACCTCCTGCAGCCTCATTTCCAGTCTGGTTTCTGCCCCTGTGGGCAGCTGGAATAGCCAAGGGAGCTCTGTGGAAGGTGGGAGTGCTCCTGGCAGGCCACGTAGTGCTCTTCCATGCAGGTCAGACACTAGGACCCTCAGGGCTCGCAACAGCCTTTTCCCTCCCCCCCTTCCAGCACCTTTCTCTGCCCTGAGCCCTGCACACCCACCCAGACCCTTCCTGCAGGCTCCACCCTCCCTGCCCCGCCCAGATCTGCGCACAGGCATCCTGTCCTAAATAGCGGGGACGGCTCATTCCAGGTAACAGGTGGGCACTCCTGTCACTTGGATGCCCTCAGTCTTTTCCTTCCTTTGATTTTCTTATTCTTTGACAGTACAACTTAGGCCATTGGTTCTAGCCGTCTCTTTCTAGATAGGAGAATGGGTTGCATAACTATACATTGAGCATTTTTTTATTCATTAATTACTTTATTTTTTACTTCGCTGTATTCCCCATGGTTCTCCCACCACCACGTCACTTGGAACCGTCAGCCACCCTTCTCCAAGTCACCAGCCACCACAGCAAAATGGCCACCATTCTAATGCAGCACCACCAAGGCCCCCTAATTTTGCCACAGCACCCCTATCACTTTTGTTTGTTTTCCCTAAACCCCACGTATAAGTGAGATCATCCGGTATTTCTCTTCTTCTCTCTGGCCTATCTTTGGTAGCATGTCTCCTTCAAACTCTAGCCACTCTGCTCCCTCCACAGCTATGGGCTAGGAAGTGGGGGTTCCAACCCAGCTGGGGCCTCTTTCTCCAGGCACCAAGAAACCTGATAAGTGAGATCATCCGGTATTTCTCTTCTTCTCTCTGGCCTATCTTTGGTAGCATGTCTCCTTCAAACTCTAGCCACATTACTGCAAATTACATTACTTTGTGTTTTTTGATGACTGAAAAATATTTCATTGCACAGATAGACATTCCACAATTTTCTGATCTATTTGTCTCTTTGGGGGCATTTGGGTTGCGACCATACCTGGCTATTGTAAACAAAGCTGCAGTAAATATCCGAGTACAGGTGTCTTTCTGAATTAGTGTCATGATGTCCTCCACAGCTTCTGTAGTGCTTGGCCCAGTTTGCATTCCCAGCAGAAGTGCCAATGTGTTCCTTTTTCTCTGCATTCACTGCAACACTGTAGTAGCTGTTTCAACTAAACCTTGCTCTAGAATTTTCCAGGAATCTGATTTGACATCAGGATAAAAAGTATTAAAGGTCTAACAGCGGCATTTAACTTTAATGTCCATAGTAGGCTGTGCAATGCTGTTGGCATGTACCCCATTAACATAGCTGATGCCATGCATTGATAAAACATAAAAAAAGGAGTTATTTCCCTGTAGCTTTAGAATTGTAAACTTCAAGGACATTCCAAGGTGTGGTGCTAATAGCCTTCATTGGACTCCACAGTTTCCTTTCAGAAGGATAGAAGGGGAGGAGGAAGGAAAATAAGACTTTTGTGATAAGATGAATTGACTAGACTCCCTCCAAGAAACAGAGAAAAACAAGGGGGGAAAAGGTATTAAAAAGTGTTTAGAAGAGAAAGAAAGGATTGATTCAGTCATTTTTGGAGGAGAATGGAGGCCCGCGGTGATAAGGCTGAGGCAGTCTGGGCCCTGAGGTTTTCAGCTGACCCCAGGTCATGAACTTACGTCCTTAGCATGCATAAGCTGAGTGTGTGTACTGGAGGCTAAAGAGTTTGGAGATTTGAACTTCATGCTAGAGTTTTTCTTATGTAGTTTGACTCAAGTGCTTTTGGAGAGGCTGTGAGGAAGGCCTTAGAAAATGGGCCTGATGTTGGTTCCTGTTGAAAGCATGTGGGAAAGGAAAAAAAAGTCTTTATTTCTGCACTCTTGGGTGAGATTCACTGACCCTAGAGTGGGGGTCCGTCATGTTGCACTTACCTTGAGGAATGGTTGCTTTTTTAGGGTCAGGGACATGGCAGGTGGGTTTAGGTGTGAGGAACTGACAGTTTGTTTTATTGTTTTTTTCTGCTGTTGTGGCAGGCAAGGTCAATGGATGGACAAGGTTGAGTTCTGTGGGTCAGGTTGATAGCAGTTTTGTTTATGGCTGGAGGGCTAGGGAAGTTATTTAGCTTCTTTAACTCTCTCCTGTGCCTTTTAATTGACCTTTCTCCTGTGTATAGGAGTTTTCTACTGCCCAGTTAAGAAGGATGCCATAAGAAGAACATCATGTCTTCAACCGAGTGCTTGGAGGAAATCAGAATAGATGCCAAAGGAGGAATAGAAGGATGCCCTGCCCTGCAATTGGAACATGTGCTTTTGGAACTCAGAGTAATGGGCCATGTGGTGAGGTGACTAGGGACTAAGGACAGCTTTGACAATGGTGGAGCAATTGATTTTTATGCTGGTTTTCTAGCACATATAATGGGGCAATTGGGTTTTTTCATGTTTATCTTGGACTACATATTTAGGCAATTGTTTTCTTGCTTAGCCATAAATAGTTTGATCACTTTAAGAGTTTGGTCTGCATGATGGAATACTACGCATCCATCAAGGAGGACAAACACATGTCATTTGCAGCAACCTGGATGGAACTAGAGGGACTCATATTGGCAGAAATAAGTCAAAAAGAAAAAGAAGTACAGGATGGTCTCACTTCTATGATGGATATAGGGAAAAACAAACAAACAAATAAGAAAAAATGAAAACAACCAATGGGACTGAACCATGGAGCGAGAGAGGAGGAGGGGGAAGAAGGCGGGGGAGGTGAAGAGCACAGAAGATCAGGTTAGTTAACAAATGTTAGTGAAGTGGGAAAGCCCTGGGGTAAAAAAAAAGAAAAAAGAAAAAAGAAAAAACACCACACATTTACCAGATACTGGAAGAGAACAACAGACCAAACAATCAACAACTGAACATCAACTTAACCAACCAACAATTTGCAGAAAGATGGGAGGAGTGACTGAAGGGGGGATACAGAGGGGGGATATGGAGGGAGGAGGAGGGATCAATTAATGCACAATTGTGACAAATCAATAAAATGAATTAAAAAAAAACCAGTTTGGTCTGGCTTGGAAATTGCAGCAAGATCTGAAGAGAGTAAAGGATCCAAGTTTAAAGCTTTCTCTTTTTTTTTAGTTTAGAAGAGAGGACTTTGAGAGGGCAAGTAGCAGTTATCTGAATGACAAAGCTAACTACTGAGTGGAAGCTTAAAGGTTAAAAAAAGTCTCTTGCCCCTTGGTATCAGATTGCAAGGGGGAGGTTTTTCCCTGGTTTAGGAAAAGCTGACAGAAGAATTTTTTTAGTAAAAAAGAAAGCCTGTTCCCTACCCCTGATAACAAAGACACAAAGTAATTTTCTCATTTGCAGAAGAAAGAGTGAATGTGTACTTGTGTACTTGCATTGATGTGTACTTGCATTACTAACTCATAATAAAAAGGCATGAAGATAATGCACATTCCTGGGTACTCTTACACACTCAGGTTTGCTTAACTGACCAACATCTAACTATGTCCACTCTGCTAGACCTTGTCACCTATTACACTTGCTCATCACAAATGAAAGAGGATTCACAGGGATACAAAGCAGTCTCCACATCCCACTGCCCCTCACAATATGACCCCAGATCAGTCTTCTGCCCTCAGGACCTGTGAGGAATAACCATGCTGTGTTTCTAGTTTCCTGCTGGTACTTGCTGGTGGTGACTGAGAATCCTCTCAGGAAGCTGGAGGAGAGTCTCCCACAGCATTGCTTCTGAAATGGGGTGTCTGTCAGGGGCTCAAGGGAGACCCAGATGAGAACCTCAGGACAGACACTCACAAAGCAAGAAGACAGAAGCAATAAAATACATATAAATCACAGACATTCTCAATCCAGGATGAATGAAAGTATAAAAGAGAATGAAACTAGAAATCAGAATAAAATGGAAGGACATGAAAATCCCACATTTCAACATGCTAGGTATCTGCTGACTTGGGAAGAATTACAAAGATGGGCTTTCATAAGGAAAGGTATTGTGGGTTGGGGGAAGGGAGTCCACATACAGGTTGGGGGGAAATCAATGCCCCAAGTCCCTTTTATCACACATGCAACACATGACAAGAGCTAGACTGCAGGTTCCATCCCATCTTGGTGGGCTGATTGTACCCAGAGAGCACGTAGGGAGCAGGATGAGTAATATCAGTGGGAAATTTTAATTTTTCTCCCTCCTGCACTCCCCAGACCCTCTGAGCTATAAAACTGACTGCGTACCCAGAGGGCGTGTGGGACCCTTCCCTAGAGTCCTGCTGGTACCGCATGTGAAACTCTTTTTTTTGCTGCCTTTGTCTTGATATGGGGTGCTGTGGTGAAATCGGGGTGATCATGCCCCCAGCATCATAATTGTGCGTTGGAATAACAGTCATTGTGCCTCGGAGGGCGGAGGCTTAGAGAAGAAAAGAAAAGTTAAACCATCTGCAAGAGGAGAAGAGGTTGTGGGGACGAAAGAGGAGAAAGAGGGAGAGAGAAACACATGGAGAGGAAGAGAGGGGGGCCTGAGGTGGTTGAGTCTTGCTGAATTTACAGTGGAAGCTGCAAGAATGCCAGAGCTGTGCCTTTTGGAGAAGAACTGATGATGCCGTCCTGGTTCCTTCACTGGACTTGAATCTCCTGCTTTTGAAAGAGGAGTGAAGCTGCCATCTTGCTTTCATTTGCCTTGAAGAGAAGATCTGTGCTTTTGGATGAAGGAGCAACAACACCATCGTGGCTTCTTCATTTGGCCTGAAGTTGGGGCAGCAGCCATTTTGTGGACGCATAAGGCTGAAGGAGCCAAATGCTGAGGCCTGGGGTTGAACCCAAGGGCTTGGAACCCCTCTATGGCCACAAGTTCAGTGGAGACAGCTCACCTGACTTTGCAGGGGAGAGCGAGCCTTATGGATTCTGAGCCTTAGGGCTGTGCCAGGGGTGAAGCACAACCATCCAGGTCTCAGGAGACGGAGCCCAGCAAGCAGACCAGGTGTGGCTATAGGGTCAGAAAGGTGACCCCAAACATTCTCACAATGAGTTATTTGCTGTGTGACACTGAGTGATTGCAGATACTGATGAAAGTATAATATCAGCGACTTCTACTCCGGATTTACCCAAGTCACCTAGCCCACATTGCCCTAGGGACTTGGGTGACCCATCCTGGGATAGCAGGCCCCTGTTCACCTTCCTCTCATGGGGAGGAACCTCTGATGAGCTTCTGCCTGTCATTCTGGTCCGGATGCCACATGTCTAACTGAGTGATAAACCCCAAGTATCTGACACCGTAGGAGAGGCTGCCTTCCTGGCTGTTCCCCCACTTTCCTGCCCGCCCCCCTTACCCCCCCCCACCCTGCTATGTTCATGGATTTCAGAATTCCAATGGGGGCCTGTTTCTCTCAGTCCCTGACTAAGAAGGCTCTGCTGGGTGAGACTTTTGGGTCCTTCTAGAGTATTTTCGATGAGTATATGATCAGATGAGAAGGCTGTGGCGGGGGGGGGGGCACTGCTTTGAGGGAGAGTTTGGCCATAGGGATGTGCCCTGGTCAGGGGTCAGGTGCTGCCTAGAGCTGAACGTAGGGGACTGAGTGGGCAGCCTGGAAGTGGGAGGGGCCCACCTGTTGCCTTCTCTTCCTGTGGCCATGTCCTCACCCCTGGTAGTTGTTGAGGATCCTGTGTCCTGAGCCAGCACATGCGTCCTGCAAACACCAGAGATCCTGTGTGTCCTTCCCATTCGGGACAGTGTCGCCTCTGCTTTCTGTCACGTTACATTCACTTCCTTGGAGGCACCACAGTCACATCTTGCTTGGTGCTTGAGAAACTTCAATGTTATGCAATTTGAGCTGAAGTTCGGGTGGATCTATTGCTGATGGGAACTGGACCCCCGCCCCAGGATGGTGATCAAATGAGGGATTACCTGGCACCTTCGGGGTCTCTGTTTTGAATCTCCACTTCTGCCCACACCAGGCTCCTTGCCAAGCTGCATCTGTGAGGGGAGCAGTGCTTGCTCCCCATTTCTTGGGGAAGTTATCCTGGGAGGGTCAGGGGGCCGGAGGTCTCCCTGCAAGAAGCTGGGGGTCAGGAATCTGATTTCTCAACCTGTGCCTGCTCCCCTGGGCAGGAGGACCTGGAGGGAGCTGCCTGTCCCTAAGCTCCCTGGAGTATGACCCGGCACGGCAGGCAGGAAGCTGTCTTCCAGTCTAGATGCAGATACCCCGAGACTGAAGGACAAGCGTCTGTCCGCAGAGCCTCGAGGGCTGTGGGACCTGCGACGACGCCTCCGCTGGGGAAGCGCCGACACCCAGGGGTGTTCTTCAGCGCATTCTGGCTGACCGGAAATGCCCGTCTCGGGGCCTGGGGTTGGCCCCTCCGGCTGTTTCCCCGCTGGGGTGGTAAAGGCTTTCCA
>PVHY01016446.1:0-33702 GCA_004024945.1 Uropsilus gracilis
GGAGCCGGCGCCTATGATTTCTTATATTTTTTAAGTACTGGAACATATTGCTACACAGTCGTTGTGGTCTCTACCTTGTGGAGGGGAAGAAAGGGGAAGTTGTCCACACCTAGGAGAGAAAAAAGGACATTTTAGGAGTGCTTTATCCTTGCAGCTTCAGGATGGGAGCTAGACAGAGTTTGAACTGAAGGTCCAGGGGGACCAGATCCCACACTCACCGTGGCAGTTCATTGAGACCCCTGAGTAATAGCTCTGATCAGTCTGACCTGTCTTGTTCCTGGTAGGATGTCCAGAGACACCCGATGCCCTCAATATGACTGCATTCCACTGGATTTACACTGTAAGAATCTAAAAGATAATAATTATATCATTTTGCAGATGAAGAAGATGACAATACAGTCTAGAAGTTAACCAAGTTCTCTGTTAAGTATTCCACAACCGTCCCCACTCCCTGCCTTTTCAACATAATGTCACTATTTGGTCACCATTTCCTATTAAGCAATTGAGTCTTATGAAGAAGGCACCTTCACGGTCTGAAATAACTGAATGCTTTAGGTATGGCATTCAGTTCCATTACCAGGAAGTTTGTTTGTTTATGAAGTGATACAGAAGTAAATCTTACGAAGGATGTGAGAAATTGCATAATTAAAACAAGTGCACATTTTCACCTAATTTTTATTTCTCACTCTCCTTTGTTTTTTGACAAGACTTTAGTTGACAAATGTAAGCGAGCAATATTTTGTAATAGTATATTTAGAAGAAATTTAAGGTTAAGATAATTTCTCCTACTAACTCTAAACTTTCACATCCAGTTGCATATGCTTTTGATTCACAAAATAATTCCTTCTAATTTCACAAAATAATCAGACCTCTCCCTTCAGAATTAATATTTCCTACAACAAATATTTTCTTAAACATGGCTAATTTTTCCCAGCTGGTGAATTTATTATAATTGCTGTTGTGTTTCTTATTTTTAATTGCTTTTGCATAACTATGCTAACTTTCCTTGTAATTTCTTTGTTTTACTTACCCCCTCCACATTTTTTTTTTTTTTTGAGACTTGGTCTTGCTATTTTTGCTTGTGGAACCACAGGCTCTCGTTGCCTGGGGTACCACAGACTCAAGCAATCCCCAGCCTCAGCTTCCCAGGTAGCTGGGATTATAGGCGCGTGCCACCATGCCCAGCTCTTTTTTTGGAACTAGGTCTAGCTATGGGGCCCAGGCGGGACTCAAACGGCAACTCCTAGCCCCAGCCACTTCATAGGCTGAAACTTACAGGCATGAACCACCATGCCCGGCCCCCTCCACTTCTTTTTTTTTTTTCCTGCATTTCATATTAATGGTGACTGTCTGTCCGTTCTATAAAGATATGGTTTGGAAATGTACTATTGTCTAGTAGCTCATGCTCTGTTTTTATGTTTGTTAAAGTTATATCTTCTTGCTTTCTCGTGTTCTGCTGAATATTTCTTTTCTTGCCCCTATCTCTTTTTTTATATAGAAATAAAAATAAATTTTAAAAATTTATCAATTACTGATTGTGTTGACCAATCAACCCTTTCCATAGGAGTAAACTAGGAATCTTCACTCTGTTATTCTTTAATATGGCATATGTTCTTGGCTGCTTTGGGTGAGTGAGTGGTTATTCCTAAGAATATTTTATAGAAGTAAAAACAGAATTAATTTCCATATTAAAATTGTCCTAGACTTTATTTCTGGCCTTTGAAACTTTTCTAAGAAAAATGAATAATGATTTTACTGACATTTACTGTGCTTCAAACTCTTAAGCTCTGTGTCTAAAGGAATTTTCCTTTTATTCTATTTTATTCTTCTGCCACAGGGCTGGAAATAGTTTAACCAATATTTTCTACAACTTTTATTCTCTAACTAGTATGTTTTATGAGCAATTTAGCAATTTCCTTCTATCTGCTGAGACTACAGAAGTAGAATGGAGTGATATTGCTTTATGAAGATATTTGGGTGTTACTTTTATATTTGAGAAGGAAAAAATAAATTTAAATTGGTAAGATTTATGTTTATTTTAGTCTAAGTTGTTTATTAACACATAACAGAAACTACTGTACCATGAAATCATTCTTAGTTAATTTTTAAACATTACTTTTAATGGGATACTAAAATCTTCAAAATTTTCATTTTTTCAGTAGAAAGTATTTATTGGAATACTGATTTTTTTTCAGGGGAATGACTACCTATAAATTGACTACTCAAAATTCACACACATAAATAGAATCATGGAGTTTAGACAGGAGGTAACCCATGAGATTAATTATCTAGCTCAACATCCCACAGAATGCTGATTTTTCTCAAATCACAACCTTGATATGTAATTATTTTATTTTTGTTTGAATACTACCGCTGTAGAGTTCTATGAAAGTACATTTCAGTTAAACAACTCTAAAACTTAAAATATTCTTTAATTTGAATCTCAAATAGCTCTACCACTTCTATCTTTGGTACTAGTTTTCCCTTTTGTAGTAACTTAAAGCATGTCTCTCCTTTGCTCTATGTGATAAGTCTATATGAATATAAAGATATGAATACATGTCTTTTCTCCTTTCTAGGTTAAAAATTAACAGTCCTTTCATTCATTCATTAAGGATTCCAGTTATTTCTCCACCTTACCTAATTTTTTAATGATATCCTAAACATGTGCAAAATTACATATAACTCTTGTTTCAAAGGACACCAGTTATAAACAACAACTCAAAGAATAGAAGAAAACTTTTGTAAAGTATATATTGAATATAAGACTTGTATTTAGATTATACAAAGAATTTTTATAATTTTATGATAAAATTAGAGAATCCAGTTTAAAAAATAGGCAAAGGATTTGAATAGCTATTTCTCTAAAGAAGAATGAAAAAAAATACCATAAAAGATACATTATTAGTCATTAGGAAAATGAAAATCTAAAACATAAAGAGGTCCATTTTACCCAACCAAATGGGAAAATTTTTTCACCCTCCACAAGAGTGATAAGGGATTAATAACACAGATCTACAAGGAACTCACACAACTAAACAAAAACAAAACAAGATGCCCAATCAAAAAGTGGGGAGAAGAACTAAAAAGACACTTCTCCAAAGAGGAAATACAATTGGCCAACAGGCACATGAAAAATTGCTCAATGTCACTAGCAATCATAGAAATGCAAATCAAAACCACAATGAGATACCACCTTACACCAGTAAGAATGGCCCACATCAAAAAAACAGGCAACAAGTGCTGGCATGGATGTGGAGAGAAAGGAACACTCTTACACTGCTGGTTGGAAAGTAAACTTGTCCAGCCACTATGGAAAGCAGTATGGAGGACCCTCAAACTCATGAAAATGGAATTACCATTTGACCCAGCAGTCGCACTTCTGGGAATCTACCCAAAGGAGACCTCAATGTGGATACAAAAGGACACCTGTGCTCGGATGTTTATTGCAGCACTATTTATAATTGCAAGGACATGGAAACAACCCAAATGCCCCAGAACAGATGAGTGGATAAAAAAGATGTGGTATATATACACAATGGAGTATTACTCATCAATTAAAAATGACAAATTTGATGAATTTATGGAAACCTGGATGTACCTAGAAGAAATCATTCTAGCAGAAACGAACCAGATAGAAAGGGACAGAAACCAAATGGTTTCACTAATATATGGTCAACCAAATGAAACTGCACAAGGGGAGAGTGGGGACCAGCTGGAGCGGGTGGGGAGAGGAGGTAGTGGGTGACCCCCAGGGACTGAAATGATGTGAAATATATATAAATAAATTATTGAAAAAAAAAAAAGAGGTCCACTTTACATTACTAGGTTGGCTATTTTTAAATAATAGCAATAACAAGACTTAATGATTTGGAGAAACTAGAATGTTTTCACATTGCTGGCAGGATTATAAAATGGTGCAACTAAGTTTGAAAACAATCTGGTCACCATTCTCCACAGCTAAACAAGGCCTCTTCCATTGTCTGAGCAAGATGTAGTTGTTGCAGCTCACAGGAGAATGTTGGGGAAAGTGTGGCTGTTCTCTTAGTAAAGTTAGGGACCTGTCAAATGTGTGAGACTTATAAAGTGTTTCAACAATAGAAGCCCATCCACCTCTCTCTCTTGCATGTATGGGCTTTCTCTTTCTCTTTTTCTTCTTCCCTTCCCCTCTCCCTTCCATCATATATTCAACAATGCTCAAATTACAAAACTGGAAGAAACAGGGCAAAGAAGTCCTTTTAGTCTTTCAGTAAATTAAATCTCCCCACTTAGGAGTAAATCACTATTATTCTGATTCCCAACCCTATTCTGTAACATCCTCTCTCTCTGTGGTAAATTCATATTCGGAACTTTTTTTTTTAAGACTAGGTCTCGCCCAACTACTTTTTTGGGAATGGGTCTTGCTGTGTTGCTCCAGTCGGGACTCAAACCACATCCCCACACCCCGCCACGACTTCATAAGCTGTCGCTTACAAGCACACGCCACCGTGCCTGGCCATATTCGGAACCTTTTGTTTTCATGCATAGTACATATTTGTGAGCAGTTTCCTGATGGCTGTTGTATAAGTGAACTTCTACTGAGAACCTACTATGTTCTAAGCACTTGCTAATTACTTTCCTACATTATCTCAGCTAACCCTCAAAAAACTTATGAGACAGGACCTGGTATTACCTCACTTTGCCGATATTAATATACAGCTTTCTAAGACCCTCCCATGGCCAGTAGGTAAAAAAATAACTTGGTTTGCCAATTCATTTCCACATCTTTGTCTTGTAGTTATTATGACTGACTATTTTCCCATGTAAGAACCCTTTGAAATCTTTGATTCTGGATCAGCAATTTTTTTGTGATAAAGGATGCATAACAAAATTTGCCATTTTAACCATTGGTAAGTATAAAACTCAGTGTCCTAAGTATACTCACAATGATGAAGTGACCAGACCATCACTATTGTTAATTTACAGAATTTTTACATCATCCTGAACATAAAATCTCTTCCCATTAAATAACAACCCTCATTTCTCCTCCTCTTAACCTTTGAAGATCTATATCTTACCTCATGTCTCTGTGAATTGTCTTAATCTAGGTACCTCACATAAGCGGAGTCATCCATTATATTTCCTTTTGCTAGATCAGTACATTTTTGGTAGAATAAAGGAATGAATGATTCCAACCTATTTAAGACATTTAAAACAAGTCAGGCCATGCCCTCCCTGTACTTAGTGTTAAGCTTTCCTAATTCTCATCCAGCTAATCCTTCCAGTGCTGAGTATTTCTCTGGTCTCAGGCCTGGCCTTTTTGATCAGCTGCTAGAATCACCATACAGTACTCCAAGTTCTGTTCTCTCCCACATACTCTGTCCAGATGCCACCATACTGTTTAATCCCATAAACAATGAACATTAAGATAGTCCTTCATTGTTTACAAGGTGCTTTATTATATCTTTTATTTTCCTGATCATGCTCAAATGATGAAACCAAGAATTAAACACTGACTGTGTCTTAGCTACATTTAGATAGAAAATGCAGGACCAAAACTCGAGAGTCTACTGTGTCTCTCTGCTATCTCTTTGCTCTTGATCACCTCCCCAAGTTTCTCCTCTTCCTTCTTTTTAAAGAAAATTAGCTACTGAGTAGAAATGAAAAATACTAAGGGATGGCTCCTCTGTGTACACACTTGAGAAGAGGGAGAAATGAAATAATATCAATGTTGCTCCCATTTAGTCTGAGTATATATTATTGATGGCTTTGGTGGCTCTGAATTCTGCCTCTTGTTTACTGCTATGCTGTGGTTTATAAGAAATAAAACACAGGGAATTGTTCCAACCATGTGCACTATTGCCAAGAGTGACTCCTCTGCATCTTCATCTGCTTCCCATCCTGCTGAACTAGCTGAAAAAAATAGACGCCATAACAGTGTCTCCTCCTCTTAAACAGTCATTTCTATGGACTTACCATTTCCTCTTAAAGTTCCAGTTTCAAGATAATATGTACCATATTCTGCTAGAGAGAAAACAGAGAGAAAGGAGAGAAGAAAATGATGCTTTAATCCTGTCACCCCCAGTTATGCACTGTAGCCACCCTCAACACCACATTCTGAAAAGATCCAGAGGAGGCTGAAAGGAAGGATAAAATCTGAGTGGCTAACATTTCTGTAGATTCAGTAGCATAAACTGTATGAGGCATCACTAGCCTACAGGTATCACCACAGTTATGTTAATAGTACTTACCAAATTCCTCTGGTAAATGCACATTTGCCCCATGCAGTTTACCTATGAGTCCCCTGCCACAGCAATGCTTTATATTTCCTGCATATAAACTTTCCTTCTCCACTGGGTATCACTGTTGCACATATGGCACCAGGAATGTCTCAAGCAGGTGACAACATACCAGAGCTTTTGCACTGTTGTAGCATTGTAGTATCCTTACACAGAGCACCTTACATGCACACTCTTAAAGAGGTAGGGAAGCTGAGCTAGTGCTGTGAGGTTATGCAGAACTCAGTTTTTCCTTTATGAGTTTTGGTTTCTCTTTTACAGATCCTCTCTTCTGAAACCCTATCTTTGGGTCAAAAAACAAATTTAAATATCAGTGTTTGATTTTTGAGATTGATATTTGCATATCAGTGCTATTTCCTTGATACTCTTTCCTTTAACAGACAAAACTTTCTTACTGAATCAAGTCCTTACAATGTGTAACATCTACTTTCCCAAAGTGGCTTGTAAAACTCAGGCTACTGTGCTTCCAGAAATCTCATCCCTCAGTTATTCAATATGCTCAGACACTTCTGATTTTTACCTACCATATAGATGTATTATTTGTACATTGTCCCTTTTTTAGATGAGAAAGAGCATTAGTTTGTGAAGAAGACATTCCAGCTGCAGATAACATGAAGTCTAACCAATGATAGCTGAAAGAAATAGGATTTAACTTGTGTCCCATCACAAGATATTCAAAAACAACTGTGCAGTGCCAGCTCAATGACTCAAGGAGGCTTTCAGGCACCCATGTCTTCTCACTCTTCTACCCATACCATCATGGACTGAGCAGCTTCTGTCTCATGCACCTCGTGCTTACCTGAGAGCACTGTGCACAGAGGAAGAAAGAGATCTCCTTCTAATAGCAGACCTCCACTTATATACCTTCCACTAGATCTTCCTGCTTTTACTGGTATGTCAGAGAGAGTAGGTATTAAAGTGAGAATAGTTCACATCAAAAAGGCTAGAAACAATAAGTTCTGAAGAGGATATAGAGGAAAGGGAACCTCTTATACTCTTGGTGGGAATGTAGACAGGCCCAGCCCCTACGGAAAGAAATGTGGAGACTCCTCAAATATTAAAAATAGATGTGCCATATGACCTAGCAATCCCATTCCTAGGCATCTACCCAAAAACTATAAAGCACTAACTCCAAAGGAAACTTGCATTCCCATGTTTATAGTAACACTATTTACAATAGCCAGGATATGGAAACAACCTAAGTGTCCAAAAACAGATTAGTGGATGAAGAAGATGAGGTATACACACACACTGGAATACTACTCAGCAATCAAAAAAAAGATAAACATGTCATTTGCAGCAACATGGATGGAACTGGGAGGGATTATTCCAAGCAAAATAAATCAGGAGAAAAATAAATACCGGATGGTGACACACTTGCATGTGGACTATTGAGAAACCAAACAGGGTGGGTGAGACAAAGACAAACTTTGAAACCAACCCTTGAAAACTGACCATAGATCTTTGGCTATGAGGGTGAAGGGGCAGGGGAAAAGTGAAAACAGGGAGGAAGGGGAGAACACAATGACGATGGTGGGAGGCTAGAGTGCTTTGGTTGTTGGAAGGTATAGCGACTGCATCTACATGGAGTTGGGGGTGGGACTGTACATGTGGAATCCTATACTATACTACACTGCAAGAATATAAAATACATGATAATGACAACAATAATAAATAAATAAAAGTGTAGGGGAAAAATAAACTTTCCATTGATCCAAGGTGTAAACAAATTCTCCACTGTACCACAATGACAGCTACTGTATGGCACCTTATTAGATATTCTGCTGGTAGCACCATTTCCAGCAGACTCACATAAGCACCTTGTGTCTCACCTCAAAGGCGGCCATACACCTTCACTTTTCACCTATCTTTGTGCCAATAGCATAAAACTAATTTAGTAGATAGTTCAGTATTTCAAGATTTTTATTGAACTTTTTCAACATTACTTCTATAAAGTTACTAAAAAATAGGGCGCTGATTCGAGTAACTGTATGCCATGTCCAAAAATTCTCTAGGTCAAGAATTCTTTTGCTATGCCAGCATTTTCCAAAGTTATGAGGCTAGGTGTTCTGAAACATGCTCACATACAACTGGGGACATTCCATGTAAATTCTGACTCTTAGAGTAAATATAAAATACACACTGGTATTAAAAAGTAATAGTCAAACTGTAAGCTTTAACTATATTGTTAAAAATTATGTGATTGAAAAAACTTACTTGACCGACTGCTTTCCAATTTTTCTATATCAAAGAACACCTTGCGGCATAAGGGTTATGGACAAGCTGTGGCACTTCGGTTCTATAGAACACTCCTTGGGAAATGGCAGCCATGCCAATTCTAATGTTAAATACTAGCTTTGTACCCAATCAAGCTTATTAGTTAGAGTTGTCTGTAATGATAATACATACACTGCCCGGTTAGCAGTTTCACATGTTTCCTGATAGTTCCTCTCTCCTTTGTATTAAACTAATCCTTGCCCTTTAACAAAAACACCATAATAGAGTTTCCTATTCACAGATAAAGAAAAAACAATATTTTAGTGTAATACATGGCAAAACTTTTGAAATAAGGAACAGTTTGGTTTCTTAAAAAAAAAAAAGAGGAAGAAAATGCCACATATTTAACTGAAGAGAAAAGTTAAAAAAATTACTTAGTTGCATACATAAGATAGTAAAGAGAAGGGGAAAAAATTAAAGTATGCCACAACCAGGCAGGAAATAACTAGACTATGTCATGTGACCACCAATGTGAACTGAAAAGAAATGAGTAGCTCAGGCAGATAGCCAAGGGGGTAGAAATCAGAAAAACACTCATGAGTTATAACTGCTGACAATTTTCCATAAAGGTAAACAGTTTTGAGGAGTTAAATAATTAAAGTTCAGATTATCTGCTTCATTAAAATTTGTGGTCATTGAACAGAACATTCTCAAGTGGCTCAAGCTTGAACTAATTTTATATCATGTACACACATTCACATGCAGAGTCATGGTGATGAAACACCAGTTGAGATAACAGCCAAATATGGCTCATGAGGCTGTTGGGGAAGCAGTGGAGGTTGGGCCTCAAAACCCACAATGTGGACCCATGGGTTCTGACCGACAGAGACAAGAAGGGGCTGACTTCTGGCAGTGCTGTCAGCATTTTGTAGTTACATCAGTCACTCAATTCACTGAGGATATGTTCCAAGTGCCCCAGGGGAATACCTGAAACTTGGGATAGTACAAACACATGTTTATACAGTTTTATGCTATACACACATATTTATAATAAAATGTAATTTATTAATTGGGCACAGTAGGAGAGTAACAACAACTCAATAATAAGATAGAACAGTCATAACAACATACTGTGATAGAAGTTATGTGAATGTGTCCCCTGTCAGTACTTTGTTGCAGATAATATTTTCAGACCACAGCTGAGGGGATTCCTGAAGCCATGGAAAATAATGTCACAGAAAAAAGGAAGACTATTGTAGCCAATCTATCATATTTAATTAGGAGAAGGCAGTCTTCCTGACCTAAAAGTTAAGCAGTCTCTTCAACAGCGCTAGACCTAAGCCTAAATGACAAATCAGAAAACACGTGGCTCTGAATCCCTGCCAATAGAAGAAATTCGTGTCTAGAGTCATCATAAATATGATTCTATGCAAACTTTCTAATTGGCTTTTAGTAGATATTTTACATTTAGATTCCCCAGGAAAGAGCACAAACTTTTACTGATTTTTATTATCATGTCTGTTCAGTAGTTACAATGAAATAATGGTGTTATTTTGCAACTGCATAGAAAACATGTGACCCAATGAGATGACACTCTCTCCTGAAAAACTTTTTTGAGTGTTGTAAAGATGAGCATGGTGAGCTCAGAGGAATTTCAGTATGTATAATTTCATATATATATATATATATATATATATATATATATATATATGTTTTTTTGAGATTAGTTCTCGCTATTTTTGCCTGTGGAACCACGGGCTCTCACTCCCCAGGGTACTATAGACTCAAGCAATCCCCAGCCTCAGCTTCCCAGGTAGCTGGGATTACAGGCGCGCCCCACCATGCGCAGCTATTTTTTTGGAACTAGGTCTCACTATGGGTCCCAGGCAAGACTCGAACCGCGATCCCTAGCCCCGGCCACTTCATAGGCTGAAGCTTACAGGCACAAGCCACCATGCCTGGCCTATAATTTCATATTTGATGACTTCTGATAAAATAAAGCCTCAAGTAGTTTTGATATAAACCTCAGAATGCTAATATATCAAATTTAAAAATTGTTTTAGAGGTAGAGATGTTAAAATCTAATATGAAGATTTAAGGAAGAAGGAATTAAAACAATAGATTAATCCATAGTTGAGAGACTACAAAACAGCTTTCCTCAAAGTGGAAAATAACAGCATCATAGGTAAAACAGCCTTTGTTTCTAGACCCGTCTTGATCATGTTTGACATTCAGCTCTTGCCAGGTCTATATTTAGAACAAGGCGAACTCAGACATGAATATGGAAGTACATGGAATTTGGCCTTCTGGTATTTATTTGTACATTTACTTTAGAGGAGGAAGAGGTCCTGTTGTAGATAACCCAGTATTGCCATGTGAAGACTTGCTTGTTGAAAACAAATCCTGTTGTTCCTGTTTTATTCCTATATCACAATCTAGTAAAGTGGTTGCTTAAGAATCTGTATCAGACAAATAAAATTTTAGAGTGTATTAAGTATATCATATTTGAAGAGTCATACTGTTTTAACACTTGGGCAACCTGTGACTAAAGTCCTGGATTTTTAACATCATTAAGTTGAGTTGCAAAAATTTTTTTTAAATAAAAGTGTTTTAGTTCCATGAGGAATCCCCAGGGAAGCCATTTACTAGGGAACTATCATTCTTTTAAATTGATATAATCTCCCTTAGAAATTTTTTATGGTATGTGGCATCTACATTCCATAAAATTTTCCATTTTTACCATGTTTAAGTGTACTTGTCCAGTGGCATGAAATGCATTCATTTTATTGTGTAATTATCACCATCATTAATTTCCACATCTCTTTTCCTCTTTGAAAATGGGAACTGTCATATCTCCATGTCTCCCCTAACCCTCCAGGCCTTGGCAATCATCATTCTACTTCCTGTCTTGATGAATCTTACTACTTTAGGTAACTCACATAAATGGAATCATAGAGTATTTGGATTATTGTTATTATTTTTGTAGTTGGCTTGTTTCACTTAACATAATGTTTTCAGAGTTCGTCCACAGTGAAACCATTATGTCCAATCTCCTATTTTTGCTGTTGAAACAAAAAAAAGCAGACTTGATCACTTTGTCTTTTTATAGCCACATATTTCATATCAATTTACTTGAAAGGGAATCTAGAATGTTTGCCTGGGGTGTGATTTGAGTCCTCTTTAGGAAAAACCTAAAATTAGGGACACAGTAATGTTAGGGATGAAGGGACTAAGTAATACACAGGAAGAGACAGGAACAGAATAAATTTTAATTCTGAGTTAAAGATTATCTTTATGTCTTATTCTAGATGATTCTGGATTCACAGATGTGGATGAGGTACCCAAATAAACATTTTCTTCAGAAGCATTTTAAAAATAAAAAGAATGCCAAGAACAGAAACTCTTCTCTGTATTACATTAATAATACCTATGACTTCTACCTACTGTCAATTGCTGTATTGATAATGCCAATCTATCCTCTGTGACAGCTTTTCAAATTTTGATTTTGTCTCCTCTTCTTGAGGCCAAACACCTCCATTTCGCTGAAGTAGTAGCCTTTATTTTATGTTCCTATTGCTGTCCATTAGGTAGTCAATATCCATTCAAAATGAGGTTTCCAGAACTGCTGCCTGTTCAGCATCATTTCCTAATATTCTTTCCATGGCATGAAGAGTTCTAAGATGGAAGCAAGATTATTAATAAGTGAAGTAAGTTAGGAAGATTATTTAGGTTAACTGAAGCTAATAACCGAGTCCTTCAAAAGAAGTGTTTTGACCTGGTTGCAGAAGTCAGCGAGATTCAAAGTGGAGGGACCCATTGCCAGGAATCCTCCATTGCTGAAAAGGAGGGAGTCACATGCAAAGATCTGGGCCTGCCTCTGGGAGCTAAGAGTGGTCTTGTAAGGGGGTCTGATGCATAGCAGAGCAGGGAAGGAGTACCACGGAGGAGAAATTGCAGGATAATACACCTGTTGAGGTATCTACCTCAATGCTACATCAGTTGAGGACAAGCAAGGTAAGAAGTGCTGTGGGTGGAGGCTGTATGAGAGGATAAAAACTGCAAAAAAGTAACTTGGAGAGGCACCTCATTCCAGGCTTCTGTTCAAAAGTGATTACAGAAGGTCAGCACCCAGGGATTTGGCCACCTCTGGGAAGGGGAAATGTTACGAGAAAGGCAGATACATGTCTTTGGTTTGAAAACTGGAATTTGGACCTCTGAAAAAGAGGAGATAGCTTGCTGGAAACCTGTGAGCCTCTGACAAGGAGAAGATTGCTGGGAACTTGGAATCTGCATGCCTCACAAAGGAGAAGTTGAACTTGCTGGAAACAAGTTTGTGTGAAATGCCTGTTTGAGGTTTGAGCAGTGAGAAGACGCTGTCTTGGAAGTGTTTTAGGACTTTGTAATTGGACAACTGGACTTTGTAACCGGGATAAGATAACTGAACACTCTTGGCCTCAGGGACATTGATTCTCTCCTTGTTTGTAAATAGCTCTTGTTATTGTTTTGAGCAGTCTTGCAATTACGCATGTGGGTGGAAAAACCTGGAGTGCTGGACTTAGCTATCAGCTTCTCTCTGCTAGTTTTTTTTTCCCCTTTGCCCTGGGTTTCAGTCCCAGGTAGAGGACCAGAGAGGAAATGGGACTTTGGTCCTACAAACTCAAGTCCATCAACTGTCAACAGTTTAAGAGACCTTGGGAATAGAAATTTCCCCAGTTGAGTCTCCAGGGAATTTGGTCAACACCTTGATTTCAGCTTCAGGAGAAAGTGAGTAGAGGATCAGTTAAAAAGTGCACAAGTCTTGATAACAAAAACTGTGAGTTAATCAATGGGGGCTGTTTTAAGTCACCAGGTTTTGGGTAGTTTATTAGGTAACAATAGATAATGAAAACACTGCCCTTCTATTTTATGTTCTAACAATACTTATCTACTTACAGTTCCTAAATATAGCTTTCTCTCCATCTTAGGTTTGTTTATGACATTTCCTTGCTTGGGTTTTCCTCTCTTATCTGATCAAATGAAGAACTCTACTCTTCTTCCTGTTCAAGTCATGTCTCAGGCATTCTAATTGATAGAAAATACCATTGCCTTCCCTTAGTGGACTCATTGTGTATTAGTGCCCCCTGACAAAAACGAGAGTTCCCTGAACACATGCACTGGTAGAGAGAAATTTTCAATTACCAACTTTAAGATTTTGTGGGAAAATAAGATTAAAAGGAATGAAGTTGGGAATAAATTTATAAAAGCAAACACAGATATTTTAATATTCCCTAAGGGTGTAAGTCATTTTTATCACATAAAGGTAGTAATGGTAGTATTTGACATGTCATATCACATGGTAATAATTGGCAGTCTATTCTTTGTATTTACTACCCTTTCCTAGGTGAAAAACTTTTAAGTATGTCCTTCCATGTAATTTTAGTGAGATGCTTATACATTGTTCCAGTTTTGTTCCAGATGGAACACCTAAGGTTTCTATGATTTCTGTAACTTTACTCAGATTTTGAGTCTTCCTTCTGTCTCCTAGACTCTACGGACTTACTACTTGCTTCAGATATGGGTAACAGTAGAACAGCCTCAGTATATACCAGCACATGCTTCTCAAACCTCTCCTTAGTGCCAAGGAATTATATTTTTTCCTGATAACTTTTCCAAACCATCAGACCTTATTCCCCCGTCTCGAGAACCCAGGCCTAAGCTTTGACTACAGTACAAAAATCAAGACAGAAACACCATCAATTTAATTTATCTGCCCCACCCCCAGCCCTAGGAATTCAAAAACTATTTCCGTATCCCTATCTATATCCTTTTTCTATACTAATCCTAAATTCCTTCTTCTAATTTCACTGCATCCTTTGTATTCCTAAGGACTATATCCTCTAATCTTTGATAATCCTCAGATACAAAAGTATATCACAGCATGCACCCAGAGACCCTGGGACTACAAAGAGTAATTCTCTCTATGTTTTTAAGAAGTTCATGCAAACAGTGTCAAAGGAATTCAGCATTTAACAGGTAACACTAGACAGACCAAGCTGGTAAATCTAAATTTGGGTACAGAAGGCATTTCAAGATCTAACTAAACATCAGTGAAATCTATTAAGAGGTCAAAGATAACAAGCCACCTAGAAGGAGGTTTAGAACAGGATTTTAGTCTTAGTGGGAATTGACAAGAGTAAACTGAAGTTTGTTCTTAAGGGACTGGAGTGCTGGTGAAAGAAAGACCAGACTCTCACATGGAAAATCAAATCTCTGACCCAGTTGCTAGAAGTAGGCCACAAGGCTATTGAATATAGTTTTAAAAAGTGGAACAAGGCAGAAATTTTATGTTGTTCTCCAAATCTACTTGTGCAAGTTTGCAGGTATATATCTATATCCGTATCTATGAACACACTTGCAAGCAAGGCTACTAAATGCAACACTATTGGTAATAAGAAGAAACACAAAAACTAAGTTTAATAATGAGAACCTGTTTTATAATTGATGGATGATTTTGCAGCTCTTAAGACCAACCAAGTAGTTAACCCATATGAGTTAATGTGGAAAGATTTCTAAAATGTGTCATTAATTGGAAACACTGAAATACAGGACAAGATAAACAGTTTGATAGCACCACTATAAAATGGAGAAAAAGAATATCTGTGGAACACACACACACTCTCTCTCTCTCTCTCTCTCTCTCTCTCTCCTAAGTATGTATACTAGCATCCACTCTGGGGGGAGGGAAGTATTTCAGAGATTTATCACAGCAATTAGTTAAAAATATTTGCAGAGTTGAAAGAGAAGGTAAGGTTGCCCAAAGGTAAGCAACTTCAGGAAATGACTAACACCCAATAGAGCAAAAAGAAACATCATTTAACCAAGAAATATTATTTAACCAAAATTCTATTTTATAGAATTGGAAATTGTTTGGGGAGAGAGATAAATCATATAGCAATCCTTTGCTTTGTTCTTATTTTTCCCTTTTGTGCATTTATTCTAGATGCAAATTTAAACTATT
The DNA here is from genome assembly GCA_004024945.1 of Uropsilus gracilis. Taxonomy (NCBI): domain Eukaryota; kingdom Metazoa; phylum Chordata; class Mammalia; order Eulipotyphla; family Talpidae; genus Uropsilus; species Uropsilus gracilis. Next base: position 15,493 of record PVHY01016446.1, read on the forward strand.
TCATAGCATTGAAAATATTATTTTATCCATACTGTCTTTACCTTACAAAATGAAAAAAATATTAAAAAGCAGTGATATACCTGTAACATATCTTTCTAAAAGTTATTTAAAAGAACTTAAAAGTTAAACATAGTGGAAGAATTTCCAGAAAAGAAACTGGTTATGCTTACATAAAAAAATTATAGTGAACTTTACTTGCAATTAAATAAACCTGATATAAAAAATTTTGATTTAAAAAAAGTAGTTATTTGGTTAAAATACTGATGTTATTTCAATCAAAACTATTTCCAATTACTGTAGCTTTTTATACAATTTAATTAGCTGATATCTTTCTTATCTTTTTTTTTCCTGTTATTAGTTTACTTTCATTGCAGTAACATTGGTTTACAACATTGCATATGATTCTAAAGCAACAGGATCACACCTGCTCAGGTATATGTCACCAAATAGCATTGTGTTTTACCATAGATCTTTGGGGTCCTTTCCTTTTTCCCCCCAGTCCTTTCTCTTCTCCCCTTCTAGTAACCTCATTTCTGCAGCCTGACAATATATTTCAAAAGTCTTTCAAAGCCACCCCAAAGAAGGCAGAGACAACCATACTTAGATCAGATAAACAGATTTCCATCTAAAAAAAAGATGAAAGAAAGAAATGGACCCCACAATAATGCTCAAGGGAACAGTACAACACTCACCAATATATACTCACCAAATGAATAAGCAGAAGCACTAAACTACATCAAAAAATTGCTTTTGAATTTGAAAGAAAACATTGGAGAAAATACATATGTGATAGACTTCAACACCCCCACTCTCATCAATGGAAATATTAATGAGAGATAAAAAACAAGGGCACAATTGCACTAAACAAAGATCCACATGGATCTAACAACACTTATAGGGCACTGTACTTTCCCCAAATTAAGTACATACTCTAGTAAGGTGCACATAGATCATTCTCTAGGACTGACCACATATGGATATTAGCAAGTTCATGAAGACTGAAATCATACCAGGTATCATCTATGACCAAAAGGTATCAAACTAGAAATCAACTACAAAAAGAAATCAAGGAAAGTCTCTAATACATGGAGACTGAACAGCACACTATGGAAATATCATTGGTAATGAGGAACTCAGAGGAAATTAAAAAAATACCTTGAGACAAATGACAACAATGACACAACCTTCCAGAATGTGTGGGACACAGCAAACATAGTGTTAAGTAGTTTTAAGAGGGAAGTATATAGCAATACAAGTTCACATCAAGGAACAAAAAAAGAACCCAAATCTCTCACCTCAAGGAACTTGAAGAACAAAAATCCAAAAACAAGAAAAAGGAAATGAATTGTGAAAAGTAAAGCAGAAATAAATAGAAGTCAAAAAGATAGTAGAAAAAGATTAACGGAACAAAAACCTGGGTCTTTGAAAAAATAAAACAAAATAGAAAAATCCCTAGCTAGACTCACAAAAAAAAAAAGAGGAAGAAAATGCAAATAAATAGGATCATTAATGAAACAGAAGAAATTATAGCAGATATAGCAAAAATCCAGAGGACAATAAGAGGTTACTATGAACACTTATATACAAACAAGTTCAGCAATCTAGATGAGGAAAAATTCTTAGAATTATATAACCACCCAAGACTGAATAAGAAAGATAACAAAAATTTAAACAAACCAATCACAAGCAAAGTAATTGAAACAGCAATCAACATTTTTTGAAAAGAATCAAAACCCAAGTCCAGATTGTTTTATAAATGAATTCTACCAAATTTTCAAAGGTGAACTAATACCTATCTAGAGCAACCTCTTAAAAAATTGAGAAAGGAGTACTTTCAAATACATTTTATGAGGCCAAGATCGCATTAATACCAAAACCAAATAAAGACAACACAAAAAATTAAACTATAAGCCAATCTCCCTAATGAACACAGATGCTAAAATCCTCAATAAAATCTTAGCAAATCAACTCCAACAATGCAGCAAAAGGATTATATACCATGACCAAGTTGGGTCTATTCCAGTGACACAAGAATGGCTCAACATCTGAAATTCAGTCAATGTAATTCACCACATCAACAAAAAGAAAGATAAAAAGCCCTATGATCATATCAATAGACACAGAACAAGCACTGGATAAAGTTTGACATGAATTTATTATAAAAACCCTTGAAAAACTTGGGATGAAAGAAACATACCTCAACCTAATGAAAGCTATATATGAAAAACCCCAGCTAGCATCTTTCTCCCTGGAGAAAAAGTGAAAGTCTTTCCACTAAGATCCAGAATAGGACAAGATGAGGATGTCCACTCTCACGACTGCTGTTCAACAAAGTACTGGAGGTCCTAGCTAGATCAACTAGGCTGGAGAAAGACATAAAAGAAAGTGGTGATGGACTATGGGTGCTCCAGTGGTGGGAGAACTATGGTAACCACACCTGAGTAGAGAAATCATGTTTTCCAAAAAATGGAGGGGGGGGGGGAAGCCTTATATATGTTTAAATGATTTGTTTGTTTTTATATATGTTCTTGTTCAGTATATGTTCAATGAAGACAAGAAAAACCTAATGTTGCCTAGCTAGTAAGAGGGGTTGGGGAGAATGGAGAGCCTGATATATTTAAGACAAGACAGTAATCATCTAAAGATGGTTTTATTTTAACCTTTCTGAAAAGAGCAGTCTCTTTAAAACTGCACCAGGAATGTGTTGGGTTTTTGAGATTAACTTTCCAAATAGAGATAAGTAGTATATATTTTAAGAGACAAGTATGTTACTTCCATACTTGTCAGCTGAGTCAGTTTCATCATGAAGACTGAATGACGCTTCTCTGGCACCACTTTGGATTCTGGATTCTCTTGGCCTAATGTGTTTCTCACTGCAGCTCCTCCTGTGGCTCCTACTTCTGGTGTTCCCTGCAAACACAACCCTATATCACCTGCACAGAGACACAGGATTCTCAGGTTTCTTGCCTCGGGCATCTCTGTTGTTGTGGAGGCCCTGGCTATCATGGGAACCCATAGCAAGCAGTGACTTGCGGTCCGGGCAAAGTTTGGATTAATTGGAGCTGGTTTCTCCCCCAGGGTGGGCAGATGAATTTCACAAGGCAATTCATCTATAAAAGAGTGAGCAGCCAGGAATATATCTTGGTATTGCCTCTCTTGCTTCCCTGTTCTGCTCTCCTTTACTCCAGCACCCTGAATCACACTCAGTAAAGTATTTGAAGTTGAGTGTTTGTTTTAGGTGCTATTTTGCAGGGAGTCCTGGCTAGAACAATCTCCCATACATAGTGCTTGTTTCTGAAGCACAGTTCCAATGCAAGTAACAGGAGAAAAAGACACTGAAAACATTATCACTAAGTGAGGCAAACGATACTGCAAGAAGGGAAAACTCACATGTACGTGGAACCACTGGAAGCAGAAACTGTTATGTTATCAGGTCTTTCTCTGCCGCTCTCTTTCGTGGTCCTTTTTCTTTCCCTGTGTTTCTGTTTGTCTGATTCTGCTGTTTTATCTGCTTCTCTGGTTCACCTGGAAAGAAATTGCCAATGTTTAGGGAAAGGAGACTCACCCCTTCCCTCTTGTTTCCACTTCGATTATGTATTACTCCCTGCCTTTCCTGCAGTCTAACTTCCCAATTTCTCCCTAAGGAAGATGTGATTTGTCTGATTTGTGAATTTGGAGGAAGGAACTGAAGCTATATATGCAGCTCAGCTGGTTCCCATCTCATGGTTTTCACTAAACAACTCTAACCAGGTGTTCTCACTATCCTTCAGAATATGTTCTTTCTCTGTGTGTCATTCAAATGTCAAGCCTCTGACTCCAACTCTTCTCATTGCATCCCTCACAATCTCCCCACACCTGCATCCTTGGATAGCCTTGAGTAAGCTTTGAGCATGAAATTCTCTAAGTCTGTATTTCTAGCCCTCACCCTCCCCTGATGTTTAACTTATGACCAGATATGTTACCAGACAGTTTATCCACAGAGAAAGTTCTTCACCAACTTTGGCAGGGGATGAGACTCCTTAAATCTGATGCCAAAACCATAAGGTAAAGCAGCAAAACAACAGAGATGGGGTTGGAGAAGACAGCCTCCAGTGAGAAAGCATGGAAAGACCACAAATAAATATAGACTGGCTGCTCAATGCAAACTTAAGACTGAAAACCTACCATCAAGACTCACCTGGTTTCAAGAACACAGTCCCTCACCCAACAAAATATCAGTGCCACAGGAAAGAGACTTTAAAAAAGAAAAAAAAAATTAAAAAAATATGTTACCAGGTAGGAGCTGGGGTCAGCTGTGTTGGTCTTAATCTGTAACCAATCAAGGACTCTAAGAAGTGCTCTAAATTGTTAAGCTGATGATCCTTAACCATGGGAGTATCTTGAGGGTGGACACCCAAAGCATGGATTTAAGTCAAGGTTCAAGGTCTCTAAGAGAAGAAAAGACAGGCACTAGGGAAGGATCCAGAAAAGGAGGCTCAGAGAGAATGCCAGGACTCAGAGAAGGAAACTCAGAAAGAAACAAGAACTAGAGAAGGAACTGCAAGTGAGTCTCAGAAAGAGCTTGCAAGCAAGAACTGTACCAGACCCAAGGGAAAAAAAGAAGACCTCAATCCCTGGTCTCTGGGGGACCAGCAGTGCCATCTAGCAGCTGACCAAGTGCTGAGGAGAAGCTGAGACCTTTGCACAGACTGGCTCTCCAGTCTTGTCTCTAACATTGCCTGACAGGAGCACCAAAGACGCTGGGCCTGCTGGTTCTAGCTGTTTGTTGGTGGTGCACTCCTGGCAACCAGACCTGAGCATCACTGTTGTCCTCAGAGCTCCTAGTGAGAGGTTATTTGCCCTCCACTTGACTGGTGGACACTGGGTAGATGAAATGGTTAGTGCAGTGGCTATATTAAGCTCTTTGTCTTCCTTGTGGAATGAATCTCAAGGTTGTTAAACCCTAAGGTATCTTGCAACTGTGGGCACAGGTGGAAGAGCCTACAGATAGTAACCTGTATGGCACTTTTCCTTGATTTTGGCTATACTGTATTGTATTGGTCTCCTGGCTTAATTTTGGGATGCCCTGTGTGTACACCCAGTTTCAGATATACCAGAGCTTATGTAGACTTGAATACTTTTGTGAATGTCATAAAGACAGGTATCTATGGGATTAATGTTTTTAATAACATCTGACAATCTCTGAGCTGTGTCTACCTGTGTGATCCATGGGCACCACACATTTTTGTACAAGCAGAACTTATGTTCCTCACCCCACAAAAGGGTCCTCTATTCCTGTCCCACACCCTCCTATTCTGTCACCCTAAACAAAATCGTTTTTCTCCCCTTTACTCCCACTGAAACACTATTTTTCCTTACAAATCTCATCAGTCTTTATGCTAAACTTTCTTTGGTGTTACTTCTTTTTTCTGATTCTCTCATATTATCACAGCCCTAGTGAAATGGTGCCATCTCCTATTTTGCTCAACTTCCCTTGTGAATTAAAATATTCACTCCTACTCTTTTTTTGTGTCTTAACTTAGACTTTGTTTCCCCTAGGAATCATCTTCCTAGATCAAATTAGAAGCCCCTTGATACTCCCTGTAGCATATACAAGTGTGAGACACACTGGGCTGTGTCCTCCTGGCTGGCTTGGGGAAAAATTCCTTGTGCCTGAACCACTCCCCACATCAAGTACCCTCTGAAATGTGTCTGTATTTTTCTGCCTTACAGTTTTCTCCTAAACCACAGTCACCTACTAAGCCTGTTGCAAAAGTGACATGGAAAGGTGGCAGAAGATGCAAACCCAGAAGCAACCTCAAAAGTGGACAGGAGTCAGTGGGCCCTCTAGCAAGGTGGTCAGAGATCCTTTCTACACAGTTCTTCAGAGTTCTTCAATGTCTCCAGTGACATTATGCCCCTGAGGTCACTGTTGTTCATTGGTGCCCGGCATTAGCTTTTCTCTTTCCTCTCATTCTCTATAATTCCTCTCTTCTGTTTTCTTGACATGATCATTCAAATAAACTACCTATACCCACATATTTTTCTTAGGCTCTGGATTAGGCAGGTGGGAGTACCAAAATTAAGCCTTCCTATAATGGTATCCAGTCTATACTACCATGGTAAAATTTGATACATTGAATTATCATCTTTTTATTTAATTCATTGGTGTATCGTTAATGACCAGTATTCTGATATTGGGTCTGCAGTAGAATAGACATTATGTAAAGTACACAAAAGCTAGGAGGAAAGAGAAGGGTGGAGAGAGGGGAGAGAGAGATGAAGGGAAGATAGGGGAAGGGACCAGGGAGGAGGCAAGGGGAGTGGGAGGGAGACCCTTTTGTTAGTATTGGCAATTCCAGCTATTATACTTTCACTTTGTAGAGGGATAAAATTTTAGTGCTGCATTGTAAATATAGAATGCTATAGGAAATTCATCTAAAAAGTGAGTCACAGACGCAGTGGTATTTTTTCTTCATGAAAGTGATTAAGAGACTAAGTCCTCTACTAGAACTGGGACACATTGTCTGAAACTTGCAGTAAACAAAAACAAAACAATGGTTCTTTGGGGATAAGACTTGGACGAAATACCTGGGAGAAGATGATAAAGATGGAATCAGCAGAGGTGTTGCCATTAAATAGTTTTCAATTTCCTCAGGATGTATGTAAGCAAGATGCAGTAAGGGAGACGGAAACCAAAGTCTATGGATTCAGAAGTATTAAAAAAATGAATTTACTGGAATTTCACAGTTGATTTCTTCAAAACAATTCTAAAGAGAGGAAGCTTCACTAGAGAATAATGTGATATGCTGGCACATAATTATTTATGAAGTGCTCATCACAGTGGCACCTAAACACTTCAGAGATATTAGATACATGGCCTAGATGCACCCAGAGCTTTATTAGCCTCAGGGTGCTTTTATAAATGTAATAAAGGCAGATGTCTAATGGAGCCACGTTAAAAAAAAAAAAAAAGCCCACTGCCAAGGCTCTTGCAAATGTTCAATTGTCTCCTACTACCCGAATACCAATCTCCAGAGAAATACTCTTAATAGAGCATAAATAAGTAGACGAGAAGTTCTTGGTCTCTGAAAGAACTGCTGGGAAATAAGATAGTTTAGGAGAAGTAGGAATTAGAGTACATATCTATATCTGCCTTTTGATTTACTTCTTCTTTCCCTTTTTTTCCCATTCTGATGTTTTTAATTCAGCTATTCTTTCCACAGCAGTTCTCTTGTTTATATTTAGAAAATCTAGATAGTCAGAAATCCTCAATGCAAATTATTTCCTTTTACAGAGAACTGTGAGGTTATAGTTATTCCTTTCCTAGCCCACTTTACCAAAGCAGAGACTATCTATAGAGGATTTTCACACAAAATGAATGTTTAAAAAACTTAAAATACAGCTATATTTGGATCTGTGAGCTATAAACAGCAGGAAACCTGCAAGCTTCTAAAACCTGCTATTTCCCCTCTTATTATCTCTATTTTACAAAGCTTTGTGTGTTCCATCTTCAGAAGCTAACTCAATTCTTCCAGTTCAAGAAAATTTATTACCTTGCCATAGTGTACAGCCTTTGGATTTTTCTGACTTGATCCACAGATGTCACCTCAGAAATGATGCCTACCTCTCAGTTCAATTTGCATCTTTACACAAAAGGGACTCTCCTTGGAAACCTTTTGTGTGCTTCTAAAACATAATAGCATTTCAAAGAAATTTGTTCTTTTAAAGATAATAACTGCTGTTAACTCCCCCACTAGATCTTGCTGAAGTTTATGACAATTAACCCAGCTTACCACTGGCTGGAAATGATTTGACAGTGATTTAACTCTTTGGAGGAATGTTTTTCTTTAACTTGCTATGATGCCAATTATTCTCTTGCTTTTTAAGGTATTTTAGGATATTTAAATTATACTTCTGTTTTTTCTCTATACTTATCCTTGAGAGTACGTATCCATTTTTGGTGTTTTATGTTTGTCACTCTTAAAAACATATAGAATAACTGCTATGTGCTGAAGTGTGTCCTCCACTCCCAAATTCAGCTGTTGAAGTCCTCACCCAGATTACCCCACAAGGCTGGAGATAGGGCCTTAAAGTGGTCTTAAGTTAAAATGAGGCTGTTAGGGTAGATCCTAGTCCAAACTGTCTATTGTTTTTATAGGAACAGGATTTGGACACCCAGTGAGATGATAGGGATGCTCACACACACACACACACACACACACACACACACACAAAGAAAAGACTAGGAAATAACACAGCCAGAAGGTGGCCATGTTGAAGCCAAGGAAAAGGTTCTCAGAGGAAACCAAATCAGCTGGTACTTTGACCATGGACTTCTAGACTCCATAACTGTAAGAAAATAAATGTCTGCTGTTTAACTACTCCATTTGTGGTGTTCTGTCATGGCAGGCCTATACACACAAATTCTACATGCACCAAACCATCACTCCAGCCTGGGTTTGAAGCTCTTCAGTGTGAGGAAGGTACCACTCCTCACCACCAATCCATTTAGGCAGCTCTTTTGAAAAGTCTTTCCTTTTGTTCTTAGTAACTATGGTTTCTTGCAGTCATTCCACTGCCTGAAATAACACTGCATGCAGGACTATCTACTAATTTCCACAGAAGCCAACTGCTTTCAAAATAAAATTGCTGTGCGTTAATGAAGAATGACCTTAAGTTACTAAATTTGTAGACAGTGCCTCCGCATTCCTTTTCACAAACTCAGTTGCTAAACCCAGACTCCTCTGTCTCTACCACATCACTGGAGGCTGACTGTAACCCTTCTGAGCCTCCCATTCTGTCCACCATGACTGGTATCTTGCTTGGTCGTCCTGACTATAGCCTTCAGTAAATGCTACCAAACAGAGGTTAATTTATGAATGTTTGAGGAGTAAAATCTACTGTGGGTTAAACACCCACTTACCACCTCCCTGACTGTTTTTATTTGGTGAGATTAAGTTATAATGAACTACAAAGCCTGCTTTAAAGAGGGAAATAAGACATCCCAGGGGGCAATTTAGGAGCACCAGATGGGAACAACAAATGCTTTGCTAGAATGAGTGTGTAGCCTCTAAGAAGGCTCCCCTCCTGCCCTTGCCTGGACAGTATTTGTATTCTTTCCTCCACTCTTTCTTGTCTTGTGTCTCCTCTCATTCAGGGTCAACCTGAGTCCCTTTAGTGGCCTGTGACCCTACCCTGTGAACTCTCTGATCTCAGTGGCCTGTGCTGTCCTCAAATGCCCCAGATGCCTACATTGTGGTTTCTGATCTTGTTATTCTTTCTGTTTCAAAGTCATTTCCCCTGATATCTGTGTGAGCTTTGCTCAAAAGATGCTTTTCATTTTTTATCCTTCTCTAGTCCTGCTAAAAAGAACATGGATGATAACAGTAGTCATAGAAATGAAAATAGTCTTTCCTGCCATTCCTTCAAGTTTTGCAAAGATCCCTCCACTCAGTTCTTTCAGAAGAGGCACAAGTTTAAACAGTGTAAGTACAACAGGAGGTTCTAGATTCTTTCAAAGGTATCACCCTGGATATTTCATATGATGAGAAGCATTTCAGTAATACTAATCATTTTTTTTGGCACTCATTTAAAAAGTTACTTCCAATCAGATTTTTAAACTAAATTTAGTGAAAATACCATGCATGATGTTTAGTGATGGACACAGGACATTATATATTTGTCCAAATTCATAGACTGTACAACACCAAGAGTGAACCATAGATATGGACTTTAGGTAACAATGGTGTGTCAATGTAGATTGACAATTGTGACAAATATAACACTCTGGTGCTAGAGACTGATAATGGTGGATGCTATGCATGTGTTGGGGCAGGGAGGATATTAGAAGTCTCTTACCTTCTTTCTTTGCTGTGAACCTAAACTTTGTGGAAAAAATTATCTTTTAAAAAGTTACATTTGCATGCACATCTGGAATACACAGATAGGTGCTCTTGTTCACAGCTATAGAGAAACAGGTAGAATTTTTGAAGTTTACTGGAATGCAGCAGGAGACAAAGTTGGAGCCAGTGAATCAGATAGTTCAGTATGTGTATTAGATCTTTGGAACTAGCGCCACTAGTTGAAAGCCAGAACCGACTATGAATGTGTACATAGCCAAAATGACTGTCCCTGGCCCATGGATTGCTATAGTCTCACTTGAACCATGGCCAGTTCACTACAGCCAAATCTAAAAACAAATATATACATACAGTGTATATTAACAAAATTGCACCCTGAAGATGACAGAAGTTATCACAGCTTGTAAATTCTGTTCACCAAGTGATGGAATCTAATCTGCTGTGCCCCTAAAATAGCAATTAGAAGTTTTGGATATGAAAAGCAAGGGAGAAAGAAATCTGCATTTTTAAAGGAGCCCATACAGTACCAGCTTTGAGATATTAATAACAGCCTTGTTTCTCCCCTTTGACTCAGCAGTCACCATGGATTATATTCTTTTTTCCTGTTAGTAGTTGAGCAGTTTGTATGTACAGAGAAAATGAACATACTAAAACTTACAGCGTAGTTTGTTCTTACTTATAACTTTGTTTTTGGTTTAGTTTATGGGTGCATGAAGTAGGGAGTGAATCGGTTGGGTTTTTTTCCCACCTTTTAAACAAAACTCTCTTAAAAATATTTTAATGCATTCTTTTGATGAGATAGATGTTTGGTACATTTTATGGCTCCCAGAGCATATGTTCAGTTGGTGTATGTAGTGGAAGGGGTAATTGGAAACTGAAAACAAAAATATATGGCTTTGGTCATGTCAATCTGTAAGACATATCAGTAAAAAAGTATTATGCTCTGTTTTTGTTTTTTTAATTTTTGCTTTTGGTGATGTGGCTTGAATGCAATGCTTTCTTTATGGTGGAAATATGTCAGCCAATTGAAGGCTAGAAGGGCCCAAAATATTTAATACCATAGGAAAAGATGCATTAAAAATTTTTTTGATTTTTGTAGCCATAACTAAATTATGGTTTAAAATGTGCACTAGTGTAAAAAGGAACAAAGTAGTTTGGGTTTTTGTTGCTGTTGTTATTTGTTTGTTTTTTTAAAAGAGATTGAAATGTTTCTCGATAAGGATAAAAGATGTTACATTTCAGCCTTTTATATGGGCTAATATAAAGGAAAATTCAGTTTGCTTAAGTGTCCACTTCTTTTCTTTTTAAATTTAGGCAAAAAGATTTAGGTAAAAAATTTGATGGTTAGCTCACCCTTGTTTCACAGATCCCCAGGGCATATCTGATATCAAGATAAAGGGTGTTCTTGTTAGTACATGACCAACGGTTAGTCAGGAGGCCCATATTGTTAAGAGGTGCCTGCTCTAAAAGGTATTTAGCCATCTGCATGCACAAAGACAAAGGAAACATATTCATAGTGTAAAAGATTTTTAACAGAACTTGTGTGCATAGAAAGGGAGAGAAGAAAGGATTTTAAATAACAGTAAATTGAAAATTACTCATCCCCTCATGGGCAAATGCCCAGCTAGATGGACTAAGCCTGCAGAGGGACCTTCAGTGGCGTCTGAAAGCTTGCCACCAGACTAAGGTTATGTTTGGCAAGGAACCACAAGAAAGGCCCTAGAGACTTAGAACAGAAGGAAAGGCTCAAAATTCAAAATACATCACACAATTCAGCATGTGGTCAAGATAACAGTTGCCACTGTCTCTGCTGAGGACCAGGAACAGGCTCCCTGTCTCTCTCACCCACATGTCTCTTCCAGTATCTCTCCCAAGTGTCTCTAGATGTCTCTATTCCACATATCTCATCCCTTATGTCTCTTCACTTATTTCTCTGCATGTTTCTCCTCTTCCATTTATATCTCTACCTTGCTACTTCCCAGTTGCCCCCCATCCTGCAAGTCTGCTTCATAGCATACTGGGTCTTATATTCTGCATGTAAGTGGGGGCAGGGAAATTGCATGTCTCCCTTTCACTGAAGTATATCTGTAACACTCTCAGTGAATGTTACACTTACTCCCTAGGGAACCTCAAAGGTTCACTTGATCCCTGTACAGTCACCTCTAAGGAATATTTGTCCTGTTTTGTTGGTGGGATTTTTTGTTTGCATTTAAATATAATATGAATCACATTCTACTGCAGGTTTTGCCTTCTCTGCTTAATTTCATATATGTGGAGCACTTCAATGATAGTGTCTTTAAGAATTTTTATAAAGTTAATACAAGCTCAAAAATCAAAGTAGTGCAGAAATAAAAAGTCGCTGATGCCCCATCCCTTCACTTTCCAGAGAGGTCCCCTGTTAAATGCCTCAGATACCTCCCTGAAGTTTGCTATTTATAAGCAAGCAGATACCTGTATATAGTGGACAAGATTATTTTCAGGACACCGCATTCAGGAATGCAAAAATGGAACTTTTAAAAAGTAACATTTTGCTCTCTTTTGAGCATTAGTTCTGTCAAGTAGCATAAAATGTAATATTTTTCAAATCAAGGGAAAAGTAGGCATTTCACCCTTTTCTCATTCACAGGAAAAGTTTCTCTGCTCATTGTCCTGGGTCAATTTTCTTGATTCCAACAGTTGGCACGAAAGTATTGAGGGGAAGGTGGTCAGTCACTGGTCAGCTATGAAGACATAGGCACCAGCTGTAGTACTCTCTGCTACCTGGAGCTGTGGGCAACTGCTGCCCATCTACCTTCCATCTTGGCCTCTGCCAGCTCAGAAGTTTCAATAAACTGATTGTTGGTTTTTTGATGCTTTTCTCTTGGCCCCAATCAATGAAGTTGTCCCAAGTCAATCTCCCTGGCACACTGTATACTGTATGTCTTTCAGTCTGTGTCATGGCAGCAAAGAGAACTTCCTGGGGACCTAGACAGGAAGCTGGGCACAGCCACTCATTCCCATGGAACCCCCACTCTCTGGTTCAGCTCAAGGTGGGAGTTGTGTTGACTACTACACTGCATTTCTCCTAATAGCTTTCTGCTCTCTACTTCTCATTTCTCTCCTGAAATATTTTATATATCTAAAAGAAGGAAAATTGACTCATATCAACATTCATTCTTTAAAAACTATTGTTTAACCTATTGTCTCTGTCAGGTCTATGTTGAACTAAAAAACGGATATTTTTTCTTCTCTGTACAATTGTGGCCCTGCTCCCTGAGAGCGTGGCTGCCCTGGCTGCTCTCTGGAGTGGGTGGTCGGCCCGGGCAGCGGTGACCAAGGCAGTAGTAGGTGGAGGTGGAGGTTGGTCAGTAGTAAACAGTCTAAAGGATTATCCCACTTCTTTATAGATCTCCTCTTCTTAGCCAGAATTGTCATCCCTTATTCCCTCTGGTCTAAAACTAGCTTTTTTTTCATTCAGTGAAATACCATGAGCATCTTTCCAAATCTAACTCATTCGCTTCATACCTTTATGCATTTGCAGAACATGCTGTTGTATCAAAATATGCTAGTGTTTCCTTAATCAGTCCACAGATGAAGGATATATGGATAGTTCCAGATTCAACTTATTAAACAAAGCAAAAATGAGCATTCGTATAAATACATTTGATTCGTTAAATGAGATAACCATAGTATACTTTAGTGGAAATACATTTGCTATCATAGAACATATTTATTTAAAATTTTGGTTATTATAAATTGTATACTATTTTACACTCCCACCAAAAAGCACTTGAAAATTAGATTTCCCACATTATTTGCAAGCACTAGGCACTATGACACTAGAGATTGCTCTTCATTTCTTTTTGAGTTCTTCTTTATGTGACTTTCTAACTCAGTTTCTCAGACTTTTTCCTTTCTATTAAACATTCTTTTTTTCTTTTTTGATTCAATTCAAAAGGAAACCTTCACTCTTATGTTCATTGTAGCACTATTTACAATGGTCAATAGCCAGGCTATGGAAACAACCCCAAAACTCCAAAACAGATGAGTGGAATGAAAAGCTATGTTATATTTACACAATGGAGTATTATTCAGCAATCAAGAAAAGACAAAATCATGCCATTTACAGGAACATGGGTGGAGCTGGATGGGGTTATGCTAGCTGAAATTAGTCTGAAGGAAAAAGAAAAATACTAAGTGATTTCAATTATATATAGAATTTAGATAAATTTTAAAAAATGACAGGAAACAGTAACAGAAAATTGATTGTAGAAATGAAACATCTAGCAAAGGAGAGAGAAGAGGGTGGGTAAAACCGGGGAGGGAAGAACAGAAGTGAAAATGGTGATGGGTCATGGGTGATATGATGGGTGGAGAAATATGGGAACTACAACAATGTAAAATTAATTAATTAAAAATGTTTTCTTATTGAGTTGTATGGGATCTCTTTATGTGAAGGAAATTAGACACTTGAACATTTTTTATTTGCTTTGTGCCTTTTTGTACTTAAATTTTATCTTTTTCATATCAAACTTTAAATTTTGTATGGAGCAAAATCTATGAAATCTCTTTTATTTCATCTTTACTGATACATTGCACAGTTAATCCACTTTAGTAATAAATGGATATTAATTTTTATATCATTGGATTACCTTTTTGTTTTTCTATTTCACATTTCATTAACTTTATTCAGGTGATAGATGTAAGGTATAAGAGAGGGATAAAATGTTTTCTTTCCCCAAATTTTTCAATACCATTTATTGAACAGTATAAATCTATCTATTGTGTACTTTTCAGAGAAAAGTACTACATTTAGTAACACAAGCTAATCTTTAAAGTTTTTGGAATATCCATGTCAGGGTCTTCTCCTTTTCTCAATATTTCTGATTATCACTCCTTTCAGAATGTAGGCAGAGTTCTATATTTGCTTTTTGGGAGCCTCTTTTGAGGGGAGAGACCACTTGTCTCTCCTCCCTCCCTGAGGAGAGAACTGCATCTCAGGGTACCCTGATTGCTTATGACATACAATGCTGTTATGTCAGGCTGCTTGCTGAAGTCTAGCGGTTACCAGTGGCTTGTGTGTAGATATATGACTTCCATAGGTCACAGCTCTAAACAACTCAAAATCTAGATGTCTGCTCTGAAAACGCAGGAAACCTGCCCCTTTGGAAGCCTGGAATCCTGACCTAACGTGACTTTCTTCCTTGGCTGATGCTTTCTATACAAAAGCAGGTGGCACACTGACTTGTTACCTTTGTCAAGAACATGAGTGAGTTCAGTGTCATTTCCCCTCACAGTAAACTCTAAACCCACAATGTTAACACAAACACTGGTATTACATGGACTGTCTGAAGGTGAGAAGTGCCACAGGGCAAGGCAAAGCAGCAGAAAGTATGTGGGAGCACTAGCATTGCCTGGGGAGATGAGTGGGTTGCCATCCTAAACAGGATGACTTCCTCGAGGTGACATTTGAGAAAAGGTTTCTAAGAGGTGAGGTTGTGAGTCATGAGGGCTTTTAAGAAAAGAACATTCCAGATAGACTAGAGACCAATCTATGTGAAGGCTCTCAGGTGGAATGTGCCTGCAATTTAAGATACAAAAAAGAATATCTGTGTGAAAGATGCAGAATTGGGGGAGGTAGAAAGAAAAAAGAGCAGAGAGTAAGGAATGGGGGTCGGAGCAGAGCATGTGGACCTGGAAGGAACTTTCAAATTATGGAACTATGACGCTCATCTCTATCCTTTGTCTCCTACTCCACCTCATCCCAGGCCAAAAGATAATCCATATAGCACTAAGTTAATTTATTTTAGCAATTTATGGAGAGTCAATACAAAGCACAATTAATGCTTCCCAATATAGAAGAGGCTAGATATTTACAGTAAAATAATCCAATATTATACTATAAATTAGATAAATTAAACATATCCAGATAAACGTTTGTTATAATTCTAGTGATCTGTAGGTATAATTTAATGAAATAAAATTCAAATAAATAATTTTGTCATAATATAAACTATGTAAGTTAAACCTATTAAAATGAGAATATATTTCAAATGAGAATATACTTCAAAGGAAATGAGTCAAATAGAAATATGCTCATTGTATATGATTTTTTTCTTAACTTCTTTCTCACAGAACAAGCAAATAAATAAGTAAATTCAAACAAAAACAAGGAAATGGCAAAGAACAATGCCTGCTGGCATTTTGTCATTTCCTTGGGAAATTTGCTTATTACTTGAAGAGGTACCACTGTGTCAAAGGAGCTCAGCACCAGGAGTCAGATTTGGATTTTCAACTCACTTGGTAGGTTTAAGTACATAACTTCACATCCAGGCCTGGTTTCCTTCTTAGAAAATGAAATTTAAAATAATTTTAAAAATTGATAAATAATAATATAGAATTAAATGTATATTTAATTTGTTTGAAATTGGGAAAATATTGCTTAACATTGCCATTCTAAAACATTCTGGTGAACTATTTGAAGTAAAAATCAAGGACAAAGGTTGTCTATTACAAATTACAAATCTCTCTAATTATCACACTATGGAAATTTGTTTTGTGAATGCTTGTCACCAGATCAGGCAGAGGCAGAAAAAATTGTGAAGAGAATGAGAAAGTATGGTTGGACAGGTAGCGGAGCAAAAAGCATCAGTAGCCAAGCAAGGAGAGAGTTTCAGGAAGAAGCAAATATCTAAGAGCTTTAAATAGTGCAAAGAATCCAAGTATGCTAATATTGTATACTATCCAATGGCTTGGTAATTTGAGAGTTCTTTGGGGGCTTTAGTAAGACTGGTTTCCATTATGTATGGTGGGCTGAAGCACTCTCACATGCATTTTATCACTGTATTAATTTCCAGCTGTTGAAACACCTTGAGTGATTCCTGTGTACTTACGTGGCTCTCACTAATTCACAAGGCACATCAGATAGGTCATGGGGAAGTCTGATAGATGAAGGTAGAAGGTGCTTACTAACTTTTCCCACCCCTCCTTGCATCTCTGATTTGTATGGAAGCCCTGAGATTCCTAGGGGGAAATGGAACCTTGCCTACATCTGAGTTCTAGACATATGGAAAGCAGATGTGTAGGTCATTGGTGAGGTAGGGCTTGTGATGAGAAGTGAAAAATTACTGGAAGACTATGGTCTCTAAGGCATAGTCTTAAGGACCCAACATAAAAGAAATAGTGGGGCATATTGAGGAAAAGAAGCTAAGATTTAAGAGAAAGGTGGTCACAGAGTCTCAACCCAAATAGATCTTTTGAGGAAAAAGCTGTGTAAAACTAAAAAAGGGATCTTCATGACTCTGGAACATCCCCGCACCCACATAATCTTACTGTGGGATTCCTTTAGTTCTGGTGCAAATGAGGCATTGTTCACCCAAACATGCCAGTTTGCTGTAACACTATGAGTTCTAAGAAGGTCTTACCTTGAAGAGCAAGAGTAGTGTCATGAGCAGAGCCTTGTAACAATCAAAGGCAGCAGTAATCTGGACTGACCACAGCTTCCTGGAAGTACTTTCTCAAGGGCCCTGAAATTTTGGGAGAGTCAACCAAAGCTTTGTAAGATGCTAATGATTCTGCCTATACTTGACCTTTGAACAAACACAAGGGTTAGAGGTAGTGACTGCTGTGCAGCTGAAATCAGGTATAACTTATGACAGTGTCAAGAGGTAACTGCTAGTAACCTGCTGTTATGAAACATACAAAAGAGTTAATTGAGTAGTAAAGTCATCGGTAACTCTTATTTTGTATGTTATATGTATTACATTTTGTATTGCTATAATAAGATAAGCTAGAGACAGGAAAATATTATTAATAAATCATAAGGAAGATTTATTAAGATTTATATTACTGGGTTGTATTAATAGATACCATAAGTTGACATCATATGTTTCCAAGAAAATTCACATATAAATGGACCAAATCATTTCAAACCTGTTTTGTTCTAAGATCAGCTACAATTGGATAGAGGCCAGGATTAGTGTAATTTAGAATTTAGAATGAGTGTAATTTAGAATTTGACTGTATCTTAAACATGTCAGGAGGGGAAGATTTTCTGATATTTGAAACAACGGAAGAATTCTCAAATTTGGTTTTTCCATTATGTACTATGTCAGTATAATATTTGAAAATTATGTATAAATTGCATTTGTTTTGCATGTTAGTTATTATAAATACTTTCTTATTTTAGATTTGGTTTCTCTGTCTTTTGATTCAGTTTTGCTGATGGTTGAGTTATTTTGGTAACACAAAGATAAATTCTTGTTTCAGTTTATCAATAAAATTGCTTATTTAATTTTGAATATTTTCCTTTTTTTAAATAAAATTTGGCATGTACTCTCCCCCCCACCTCTTCTTTATTTTTCTGTGTGTTTCCAAATTCTTTTGGTAT
>PVHY01016447.1:0-33694 GCA_004024945.1 Uropsilus gracilis
GCTCACCTTGACATCTTGCTCTAGGCCACGGATGAGCTCGCCATCCACCTGGCCAGTCTGGGCAGCTCGGAGGCTGCGGCGCTCGGCCTTGCGCAGCCGGTACTGCAGGATGCGACAGGTCTTGCTGGCTTGGTCCAGCTGCTGCCGAAGTTCCTGAAGCTGATACACATCCTCCTCCATGTAGACATCCCTCATCTCCAGCATCTCTGCCCGCAGCTCCTCGATCTCATCCTGCAAAGGGAAGGGGCAGTCAGGTCATTGGCTGTGACAGTGGCCTGGGCTCCTGAGTGCAGGTCTCAACCATTGTTGTCCGAGGCACCCCAGGGGCTTGGGTGGGATAACGGATGCCCCCCCAAGACCACCACATTCTAATTTAAAAAACCTGTGGCTAGGATATCTTATGAGGCAAAGGGATTTTCTAAATGTGATTAATTAATGCTTAGGATATCGAGACTGGGAGATTCCCTTAGGCTACCGGGGTGAGCCCAATACAATCACTGGGGTGCTGAGAAGGGGGTCCAAACAGATGGTGATGTGTTAAAGGGGTTCTTTTAAGTGTTTTAAGTCACTCAACTTGTGGTCTTTTGTAAAAGTAGCAATAGGAGACAAATACATTGGAAAGTAAGAGTGTTGATTGCAAGGCGTTTATGGGCTTGTGTTGGGGCAGGTATGGGGGTGAGGAGGAGTGGTGACTGACAAAAAAGTGACCCCTTCAGGGTCTTCTCAATGGAATCTGAAATCTCAGAAAGGAGATACATAGTAAACCAACATATTTTAAACCTTAACTGCCAGCCTGCTGCAGTGGGTGACATGCTGTGCGGCTTTAATCCCAAGCCTAGGACAGAAGGCTGAGACTGGGAATCGCTTGAGTCCGTGGGTTCGAGACCTTCCCCGGGGCAACATAATGAGACCTAGTCTCCAAAAATAGCTGGGTGTGGTGACATCTGCCTGTAATCCCAGCTACCTGCAAGGCTGAGGGTGGGAATCTCTTGAGTCCAGGGTATCCCAGGCAACAAGAGTCTGCGGTTCCCTGGGCAACAGTGAGACCTAGTGTCAAAAATAAATGAATGAATGAATGAATGAATGAATGAATGAATGAATGAAAGAAAGAAACAGTTGCCATTAAGAGCTATGAAGAGAAAAAACAAAAACCCTGGGTCATATGACAGAAAGATGGAAAGAGATGTTAGAAGACATGGTCAGGGTGGCCATCCTAAAGAAGAAACCACCATGCAGAGAGTCATGGTGATGATTCCAGGCAAAGGGGACGGTGTGTGCAAAGGCCCAGAGGCAAGAAAGAGCTCAGTTAGTCAAGTCACAGCACCAGGGGGTTGACTGAAACAAACAGGAGTCAGCTACCCAGGATCTTGGAGAACTGAGTGAAGAGTCTGAGTTTGTGTGTTTAGTGATAGGATTGGAGGGTGACTTCACTTCCTCAGAATAGCTCCTGCCACCTCTGTCACCAGCTCCCAGCTGTCCCTCACTTCCCTTTTGTAGCACATCTGCAATTCTTTATTTAAAAGTCTGTATCCCAAAGGCTGGGCACAGTGGCATGTGCCTGTAAGCGGCAGTCTAGGAAGCCACAGCAGAGACCAGGGATTGTGGTTCAAGTCCCACTCGGGGCAATGTAGCGAGACCTAGTTCCAAAAAAATTGCTGGGCATGGTGGCATGCACCTGTAATCCCAGCTACCCGGGAAGCTGAGGCTGGGGATTGCTTGAATCCGTGGTACCCCGGGCAACGTGAGCCTGCGGTTCCACGGGCAAAAATAGCAAGACCTAGTCTCAAAAATAAATAAATAAATAAAAATAAAAGTCTGTCTCCCAGAGAGACCATGAGTGCCTGGAGGATTTCCCCATATCTACCTGGCCACACTCCCACACCCAGCACTGAGCTTAGCACTCCACAGGCTCCCAACAAACAGTAACTGAAAGTAAGAATATCTGTCTAGTGACACAGCCACAAAGACACAGCAATGTGAAACAAGTATTCCACTCAAAGTGAAAGGGACTGAAAACCCAGCAGAAGGAAGGATAGTTGTGTCTGATAGCAAATGTGAGAAATGAGTCACAGATGTGAATAACAGCATTGCTTTCAGAGTCTCCAAATAAGACTGTGCACTAAAGAGAGAAACTGAGTCACATGTCTTTAGCGCATCATTCACAAGATGTCATTCATAAATATCACAGGAACACATAAGGATGGGGTAGTGGGAACAGGGGCGAGTTCAAGGACCCAAAAAGGCCTCTGCAGGCCTGGCAAGGGAGTCACAGCTGGGTTCACTAATCCTTGGAGCCAAAAAACATAAATACCCGCCAGGTCAGCCCTTATATATAAAAGTTCACCAAGGCCTTTACATCCACCTGTCTGACACCTGGGACTACTTCTCACATGGCTCTGAGCTCAGGAGAGGGAGCGACATTTGCTTCTCCCAACTCCAGCAGATACTGTCCTGTTTTAATCCCCACTTGCCACAGCTTCTCTTGTAGTAGTCTGTTCAACAGCACCCCAAGGTGGATGATTCTGCCTGCACTAGTTAGGTAGGAGTAGTCATGTCACCAAGACACCCACTGCTACCTCCATCCCAATATACCCACAGACTCACCAACCCCATCACCAAGCCAAGTGGACAAGACTAAAAGTGGAATAGGAGGAAGTGGGACAGTCAATGATCACACCAGTTAAAGAAATGAGGAAGTGAAGAGTCCACACACCATTTCAGATTAAGGCAGCAAAAAGGAAACAGCACTCAGGAAGTACTGGCAGTAGCCTAAGTCCAAGCTAAACCAGCTTCCAGACAGACGAGACCTGTGCTCAAATACTAGACTAGAACCTCACTTATTCTCTTCTCAGTCACACAGTCTGACTCATGATGGTTGAAGACATGATGGTTGAAGACATGATGGCCTCGGTGGACTCAAAGCTCAGGATGAGCCATGGGGAAGTACAGCCCAGCTCATGATGCTGGGTTGCATAAACAGATGTATGACATTAGGTCATGGGAGGTGACAAGTGATTGACTTAGGACTACAGAACACTAGAGTTATTTGGGAGGACTATTTATTTTTTTAAGTATAACTTTTTCTATTCATAAAAGTAAAATATAATCATAGAGACAGTTCTGACAATACAGAAAATATAAATCACAATCAACTCCTTCATTTGGTCCTGAATCACAGTGGCTCTCAAAGCCTGGTCCCTGACTAGCAGCATTAACATCAGTAATGAACTAAATTCCCTCACCCCAACCAGACCAACTGAATCAGAAACTGAGGATGGCTCCCCAAGTGACTCTAACATAGGATGCTTCCTTCCAGTCTTTTTCCCTAAAAGGGCATGAGTCATGTGTCTCAGTGCAAGTTCTCACCCCAGGGCCCAACACTGAGCGGGAGCTCAGTAAACATCTATTGAATACGTGCATGAATGACTGACTTTCTCACATGCGCAGCTGTCTCCCCAGGGCCTGGCCTTCACCACAATCAGGATGTTACGTTCATGCCAGCTCCATCTCTCCTTGGTGGCCAAGGGGCCCAGGCCCCTTGGGGGCTTATTCCAGCTGCAAGCAGAATGCGGGTCAGCCCCTCCTGGCACGGTCCACGTGAGAGGGTGAGCCCACAAAGAGCAGCTTGTGGCCTGCACGGATCTGGAGTCTGCTGGGCCATGGGCAGCAGAAGCCGGTGAATGGAAGACTTAGCCAGGCGCTGAGCCTTCATGGGGGCAGGGAAAGGAGCTGCTGGGACACGGGGAGGGGACCCTGCTTTACTTTGGAGGCTCTCAGACCTTACTGAGCCTCAGTTCTGCAGTCTTGCTCCCCATACCCCTCTCAAAATTCTTCAGTGTCTAACCCCACTGAGGGGGCTAGAGACAGCCAAGGATCAACTGAGGTGATGGGGATGAGAGCAGAGTGGGGAACTCAGGCTTCCCAGCTCCTTCAAAGACAGCCTAGTGGCCTGACTGAGGCCCTCCCCATTGCCAGAACCTCCCCAGACTGGAAGTGGAGAGGGAGGGGCCACACTCCACTGGATACAGCAGGCCTAGTAGCTACTATGCATAGAGCTACTTCCATGGCAAGATGTAGTCAGTGACCCCCCCACACAGTTGGGAAAACCCCAAACCTCACCGACGGCAAGCAGGGAAATGGCACACTACCCAGCAGTGCCCAACTCAAAGTTTGGGGAACCCTGATTCTCAACCCCAAAGTCAGAAAGGCCAGCTTAGAGAAGCGAAAGAAGGTGCCCAGACTAGGCGTCACCTGCCAGCCCCTCCACACCCGTTCTCCAGCCACTCTGTCATGTTCACATCTCTTCCCTTGAAGCCTGAGTTGATTATTTAATCCAAAATAACCATGGCAAGTAGAAGGCAATGGGTATGAGCAGGGGCCCCACACTGCTGCCAGAGTAATCAGCCTCTTCTTTACAAAAAATGCTTGTTTTGCTCTGATTACAGAAGTAATACCCGTTTACTGGAGAAAATTTGGGAAACAGACTAGATGGTAATCTCCTTAACTAGTTGCCACTCGTTTCTGTAGTAGGTATAAATCCCTTATCCTGAAACCCAGTCACCCTTGGTTTCTCCACTCCTGTCTTGCATGGCTCTTGCCTGCTCTCCCCCACATCCAGACAAGCCATGAGTTATCACATAACTACCACCTACTGGGAGGCTCACCAATTATTTCGCTCTAGCCCATCAAGTACTGTCTGTGCTCAACTCTCTGATAATTTGATCCTCTGACCAATCACAGGGGTAAGGACTGAAATGTTTCCATTTACAGATAAGGAAACTGAGGCTTAGCAATCTCCCAGAGTTGCTCAAGCATAGGAGTGGTGGGGTTGGTATCCAAACAGGCCCAGTGACCTATGGCCAGAGCTTCATAGCCATGTGTTCTACTCCCAGGTTTGTTCAAGCAGCTCCTCTACAACCATGCCTTTGCCAAGCTAACTCCTAACTATATCATCCTTCCAGAAAATTCTCTCCTCCCAAACTGGTTCAAACCCCACAGTCTGAACTCCATTTATCTTTTGTACTAATAATTTCAGGTTATTTTCAAGTCTATCTTCCCCAGGTACTGGGGGGAGGCAGGTGTTGGGTCTAAAGTCCTGTCTGGTCCTTGGTATTGCCCAGGCCAGGACATGATACGAGCAGGTACCCGTCACTGTGTGACAGAATAGTGAAAGGGTAAGTGTGGCTTCTGCCGCCTGGTCTTTCTCCACAGCCTGTGACAAGCAGGCTCTCCTGATCCCTGTCTCACACCAGCTGCAGAGTTAGAGGGAGCCTGGCAGCTCCCAGACTGGTGTCAATCCCCCATGCTACCCTAGGATGAGCAGGGTCTCTCTACCCAAGGAACTGCCTACTCACCTACCTAGCCCTGCCCTCAAGTGCACTTCTGAACACTGTTGCCAATGACCCATGAGAGAGTGCAGGAAGCAGCCTCTCAGAGGCAGACCTGCTCCCCACAATGGACTGGTTCCCAGGAGGCCTGGGGAAATTGGCCAGGAAGAGTCTCTTGGTCCATGTTGGGCTGGAGAGCCAAACATGAGATCACACTACTGCTAATAATAGCAAAAGTTTGCGAGGGCTTCATAGTTTACAATGACATTCCACCCAATGCATCATATGGTCCACTGAGAAGCCATGGGCAGAAGGGACAGGAGTCACCATCTCCATTTCAGAATCACAGAGAAACACAGGGAGGATGGTGGACTGTGCCCCAGGTCACACAGCAGAACCCTCAAGGGCGACTCAGATTTTGGAGGTCGGGCTATTTGGTTTACATCAGAACTCAGGAAGTCTGTGAACTTGGAAGGGAAGAAGAAAATATCACATCTTTATTTTCACTCGGCTCTAATGAAAAATTAGCATTTCCTTCTCTTCTGGACAGGCCACAGTTGAATTAGCAGTACCTGTATTTTTGCCACCAGAAGAAACCACAGGTATTTTTATATCATGTAGCAGTTGCAGAAATATCAAAATACAGTTTACACTCGTTGGTATTTTGCAGTTACCATAGTGAATAGAGCCTGTGAGGTAACAAACTTACACATTACTACAGATTGATTTAAAAATAAATATTGACTTTTCAATATATTTGTACTTCAACACAATTGATTTTCTTTGCATTTTATTTTAAACTTTTACAAACAGTACCTTGACAGTTATTCTCAACAGAGAGCTAAAGGGGTCCCTGATGCAAATGGAGCAGTGCCTCTGTTTTCTTCTGAGTCCCCAGACCTTTGGTGATAAGGGTTTTGGCCTTATCACCAAGGCATAAAGTAGGAAAAGCAGGGCCTTTAAATGCCTTTCTGGAAAAAAACACTTTCTGGAGAAAATCCGCACAAACGGACAATGATTAATCTCTGTACAAAGAGGACACAAGGAGGAAGTTCAGATCAGGGCTCCCTGGAGCACCAAGGCATGGCTCTGCATGCCTGTGTCTGAGGGGACTAGTCAGTAGGAGATAAACTGGCTGACATATGGTGCTGGATATGTAAATGACCAAACATTGAGCCCCTCTTCGGAAACAGCAAGTGTTAATGGTTGTCTCAACCCCATAATAGCTCCCAGCTGACCCTGAGGGGACAGGAAGGGAACCAGAGGGATAGGAGGTTCCTGAAGGCAGGAAGAGATCACCTCACACCAGCCACCAAGAAAGAAATTCCAGAGCAGAGGTCCCCGACTGTCTCCAATCCAAGAGCCAGACTCCAAGGGGCTAGGATTTTCCCAGCACCTTGAGGAACTCTGATACGGGCTCCACAAACCACAGTCTAGACACCCTGGTCAGAGTAAGGAGATGACATTTCAGCACACCCAGGTCCCAGGAGGACTCTGTACTGCCCGGGCCTCCTTCTCACTGTCTTACTTTACCTCAAATGCCACCTCTCCACCAAGAAGCCTCCCTGGCTGCCCAGGACATATTTTTTTGTTTGAACAAGTAGTGAGTAAGTTATGGTAGGTCAGATTCGTCACCAAATAATTGAAACTAATCCTCATAGTAATCAGTTTGCCCCCCACCCACCCCCACTAATTTGTTTCCACTTAGTACATATAGTGATTAAAAAAAAAAACACACATTATTTCCTAGCTCAAAATTCTCCATTGAGGATAATCCAAATGTCCTTTAACTGTAACAGATAAAATGGAATATGGTGTATGTACACACACACAGAGACAGAGAGATGGCAATGGAATACTACTCAGCGATAAAAAAGGAATTCCTGATACCCGTAACAACATGGGTAGATCCAAAATGATTAAGCTAAGTAAAGGAAGCCAGACTACATAGTGCATGATTTATATGACTTCTGGAAAAGGCAGGGTTATAGGAATGGAAAAAATCAGGGACTGGGGAAGAAGGAACTAACTATAATAGGGAAACTGGGAAGGTCTTCTCTCAGCAACCAAAAGACATCTTACCTCTCCTGTCTCCAAGCCTCTACACCTGCCTTCCCTCTGCAATTCCTTGCACGCATTTTATTACTACTGTTTTCCTCCTACTACTTGAGGCGATCACTTAAATTTCACCTTCTCTGAGAAGACTTCCAGATTCCTCTCAGCCCATTACATCCATCTCAAACCTGTGTTTCTTTCATGGAATGTACCATATCTGGATTACTTATCTGGAATAGTAATTGTAATAAGTAATTACTTATCTGGAATAGTAATTGCTCTACTTATGGATCTGTTTACTTGTGAATGTTGGCCTCCATCTACCATTAGAATGTGAGCATCAGGACAGAAGAACCCAGAACATGCCAGAAAAACAAAGGAACAGCTGATGAATAAATGGACCCTACAGGGGAAGAGGACCATCCCTTTCCACTCCCCTGCAGAAAGTCACTTCCATTCAGTACAGCTATGTCTTAGTCTAATTCCCTGATTCTGCTAATGTCCATGGAAGCTTCAGACCCCAGTGCTGGGCCTCAACTCCCAGTCCACTAACTCCCAGTCTGCATCCCTTCTAGATTCCAAATCTTAACCATTTACATCACTTTTTGCCCAGATTTTAGGCACCCAATGGGATGATGGGTAAGTAGACCCAGGAAGAATGACAGATCTGAGCTGAGGGGCCTAAAATGTCCACTCTGCAAGACAGGAACCCCTCACAGAGAAACAGGAGCCTTTGTTGGCCCTCCTTCCCCCACACCACCCTGACCACCATGGTCCCTCCCTTGGGTCAAAGCCCAGACTGCCTGCCCATCTGCCACCCTGGCTCTGGCCTGAGCCTCTCAACACAGACCAGAATGGCTGATTTGCAGGGTGGGTCAGCAGTGTCCACAGGGGCGACATGCCAGCCCCCCTGAGAGACCAGGGCAGCCATCTGCTGTCCCTTCTGCCCATCCCCCAGGGATCTGTCAAGGCTCCAGATGAGATCATCACACTTGGACCCCAAGGAGAGCAGAAGGCTCTGCAAAGCTCCACTTCCCCTCCGGCTCAACAGCAGACTCTGGGCATAGCAGCAGGGGGAAGGAAATGCAAAAACTCCCAGGGATACTGGAGCATAAAGAGGGACGAATCACCCCACTGTCCCCTAATGGGTCGAGAGTTGAGGAGAGAGGAACAGGAGGGATCTCCTCCTCCCCGCCTCTCCCCCCCTGCCTAGACTTTGGCCTCCTTGGGTGGAAGCTGGGCTCTAGTCATGGGGGAGTCAGGGAAGAAGAGGGTCCGGATGCCTAGTCAGGCATCACCATGCCATGAAGTAGCCCTGCCCCAGCTGGCACAGACACTACCCACTGGGTCATGAGGGTAGTCTAGGCTTGCTGCTCCATGCCAACAAACAATAAACTGCAGGCTGCTCCCCAGAGGTCCCCCCTGTGCCTGCACATGGCAGGGAGGGAATACTGTCTCACTATCCAATCACCAAGTGACAGATGAGGAACTCAGGTCAAAAAGGTGAAGTATGACATCAGAAGTCCCACACTAAGGGGCATTGAATTCTTATAAAGTAGATCTGGCAAAGCTCTGTGCAGAGACCAGACACCCCTTCTGAGGGGAGGGGTGTGTCTGTGTGTTTGTTGGGGGGTAAGGAGATGCCTGCAAACAGCTCCCCACCTAGGTCAGGTCAAGCTTGTCACTGCCTCATTCCAAGCTTTGCCCACAGAAGGGAGATACCTACAGTCCCTGCTATCTGGGAGGCTGAGGGCGGAGGAGGCATCACAGCAGGGACAGCTCAGTGTCCCTCTCGGTTTTCAGTTGGACAGGAAGGAAGGCAGTGTTTAGATCTGGATATGTTTTAAACATACAACTGGGCTGCAGCCAAATCTCTGAGGCAGGACAGAAAAGGGCCCTGAGTTCTTTAGGGAGGAAAATGAGGCTAGAGTGTCAAGGGTGTGGTCCAGACCGCATGCCTGATGCTCCTGCCAGCCCGGCATTACACGCCCTGGCACTTCACACCACAGAACTTCTGCTCATGCCACTCCAGGAACCAGCACCAGGAGACTCCAGTCCCACCTCTTGCCACTTTCAGGCTATGTGACCTCTGGCAAACCCTTTACCTCTCTGAGCTTCAGTTGACACTTAAAAGGGAGTAGATCCCACCCAGGTAAGGTCCTTGCCCTCCAGCAGGATAGGACTAAGGTGAAACCTATAATTATTCAATTAATAACTTAGTTACTGTGGAGGTGAATGCCCCAAAGGGGCATGCAGGGAGCTCCTAGGTGTCTGATGCAGAAATCTGGCCTGGAACTGGAAGCAGGAAGGCAAAGGAGGAAACCAAGGGAAGGGGGAGGGAAAGCAAGCACGCTAGCCCTGGGGTCACAAGGCCTGGCCCAGGGTGGGGGTGTGGAGCATGCTGCTGCAGCTGGGAGCTGGAAAGAAGCATGGGTGAAGCGAGACTGAGGGAGGCATGACCACACTTGGGCAGGGCTGAGGAGAGTGGAGGATAGCAGGAGCTGATGCAACTGCCCCAAAATCCCAAGCTGATGGGAGGGGGGTTAACCAGAGTAAGATATTTAGCTGGCTCCGCCCGACTGAAGGATACCAAGCTGCTTTCTCACCAGAGCCTGAACTTCCTTTTGCAGATTACTTACTGCGATATTAGATCAAGGACACACAAAGCACGTTCCATCAACAAAGGGATATCGGGATATCTCCAGATGACAGTCTATAACACTGGTCTCCCTCCACATTCAGGAAAGACTGACACAGGACAGGGGGGGAAGGGTGGGGGTGTGCAGGGAGAGATGTGTGGGAGATCTCGCAACGCAACTCAGTTCCACATACACTGTGAGGCCCTGCCCCAACCCAAGCCCCACACCTAGAGCCCAGCATTTGCCATTGGGGACCTGAGCCTGCTGACCATGAGGGCTGATCATGGGGCAACTGTTCAATCCTCACTATCAACCAGGTCCTGGCTAATCTTAATATATACACCCTCTCTTATACTTAACCCTCAGGCCACCCTGTGAACAAGTACTCTCAGCTCCCCCATTTTACAGACAAGAAGACTGAGGCTCATAAAGGGAAAGCTACAGAGGAAAAAGCAAGGACTGGGATTCAAGTCAGTTTGCCTCTAGACGACAATGCACTTAGCCACAGTGACCCCCCCGAGAAGGCAAGGACTGGCCTGCTGCTCCCATCTTCCCTGACACCCTGCCACTCCTTGGGACGGTCAGCATGATCTGCTAAGAATGCAGGTGCGGTGCTGACCTGTGGCCCTCCAGTGAATGTCAGGGTCAGACAGGTCCAGAACACCCAAGAAGTTTTTTTTTCCACCCTGTTCCAAATTCCTTTTGGCACCGGAGGGCAGAGAAAGTAACCACAGATGAGGTCATGAGTGTAGGCACTGGGGAAGACCTTAGTAATGACTTTGGCTGCTGATCAGGCTCCAGTCTAGGATTGAGTGGAGCCCCCACACAGGGAACTCTCTCTGCCCTGGAGGTTACAGGATGTTGCTGAACATGCCATAAACCTGAACAACAATCCTTAGAGAAAGCCCTGCAAGAAAGAGATTAAATTCTTATTTTACAAACAAGGAAACAAGTTTATTAAGGCATCTGCCTGTGGAGATCCTGCATCAGGAGGTGTGTGCACCAAGGTAGGATTTGTTCATGAGCCCACACAGCTTTCCATCTCTCCCTTACTGGGCCCCGGCACAAGCATGACCTCGTGTCTGGTGCTGTAGAAGCGGCAACTCCTCGCCAAGAGAGTATTCACAGCTCAGCTTGGCATTCAATACCCTTCCCAAGCAGAGTCAACAACCCTAATCTCTCCCTCACCACTGTTCCTACCCACCATTCCTTCTAGCACTTGTTTCAAGTCTGCAGATCACTGCCTTTCACTCAGTCATGCATGCAACAAATGTTCATTGAATCCCTAGGATGTGCGAGGCACTGTTTCAGCAGTTGGAAATTCAAGGCTAACTCCTTTGCACTGATGCCTCCTCCTCCTCTAGGAAGTCTGCCAGGCCCCTTCTCTGAATGCCACATATCCTTCAGCCTCCCCTACCAAGTCATCCTTGGTACCCTTCAGGGATAGGAGTGGGAAGGCCCTCCACAGCCCCCAGCAAAGGGAAAGGGGGAGGAGTAGGAAGATGAGGGCTAGCAGGAAATTCCAAGATTAGAAGGGAGTTGCTCCTGGGCAATGTTTCTTCAGTGGGCAGGCCTGACAATCGCTCTATTTCACTCAGCACACTGGGCTCAGGCCCAAGTTCAGGACATCAGGAGCCTGGGGGCCTTCAGTGCCGTGTCTCCTGACTTGGTGACCTGCCAAACCCCCAACCACTTACCACCCAGCCCCAGCCAGGCTCCTAGGACAGAGAATCAGAAGGTTAAAAAATCAAGTCCTTGCCATGCTCCTCACTGCTGCCAGCAGCTTTGCAGAGTAGCTTGATCAGTAGTTTGCACACATTAGCTCCAGGGAGACATGGACCAGGATTTCCTGTGTTTCCGTGTGGGTGAAATGTCACGCCAGTGCATATGTGGATACACTGCTTTGTGGGTCTCTGGCTTGACAATTGAGTGCTCTGTGGACGTGGCTGCCTGTCTTGTGACTACATGAGTGCCTTCGTGGGTGTCTCCCGGGTGTGTGTCTGTGAGCTCTGAGTGGGCGTGCAAGGGCTTCTGCTGTTCTCTGCGGAAAAGGCAGTGGGGAGATCTGGTGAGGGGTGTGCGTCTGTGCCTGCCTGGCAGGGGTGGCTCTGTGGATTTCCCTGGTACCAGCGCCAGAGTATAATGAGACTGCGTGGGTTTGCGTGTATGTGTGTGTGCATGCCTACTTATCTCTGTGTACTTCCGATACAACTAAGTGTGAACCCAGATTGTGTCCATCTCTGGGATTTACCTGGGTGTCTGGGGGTGTAAGCTGCGTATGCGAGGGTGTCTTTCTCAGTCAGGGGTCTCCGCATGGTGTGAGTCTCTGTTGAGTCTGTCTGGTGATATGTGGGTGTGATGAGACAGACGGGTCTGTGTGCACACTCTGAGAGTGTATCCTGTCTAATGTGCCTAGAGGTGTGCTTCTGGAAGCATGCAAAGTCAGCCTGTTACTGAATGTGAATTGAGATGGACGTGAGAGGTGTCATTCTCCAAGCACAAGCACCAAGTGTGTGTGTGTGTCTGTGTGTGTGTGTGTGTGTATGTGTGTGTGTGTGTGCAAGAATGTGCACAGGAACACAGGCCCGGCCCCTCTGCAAGGAATGCTGGGAGTCCTGGCAGCTCCATGGTCCCCCCCAGGCCTCAGCAACAGCCGCCTCACATTTTCCATCTCATTTTCCATCTCACTGGAACTACCCCCTTCCCCCATGACAGGCAAATTACCGAGGTCTAAAGACCCAGGTCTCTGAGTAGCTTTTTCCAGGTCACCTCTCAGCTACCATAGTGGGGGTTGGGACTCAGGGTAGGGACTGGCCAGGAGCTCCACTGACCATGGTGACTACTCCTTCCTACTCCCCCCCACCCACCCCTGGATAGACTGGAGCCCCAAACACACAAAGTTCCTGGGAGCTGGGAAGAGCTTCATGCCTGGCTACTGCATCCAGACAGATAATAAAGGAACTGGTGCCCAGGAGGCACTGGGAAATGTGTGAATGAATGAATGAATGAATGAATGAATGAATGAATGCCTAAAAGAACAGGGAAAGGAGTAATTAGGACAGGCACTAATATTTACCATGCACTTGACCTGTATCACCACACCATTAAATGTGCCCACGACTTTAGGCAGGCATGCTTGTTTTCCATTTCACAGAAGAAATAGGGGCTCAGGCAAGTTGAGGACTTCACTTCGCATTACACAGCTCATAATGCCAGGCAAGATGCCTGCTCAGTGAAATGCTGAGGCACGAGCTGCCTCTTGAATGGGTGAGTGAAAGAAGCAGTGGGGAAGGGGGGCACCTTAGCATAGTCTAGTGGTTCCTACTCTGTCAGTTGTGCATATTTGAACACACTATGCAGTCTCTGTTTCCTCATCTGTCATGTGGGTCTGCTATCAGAACTCCCCATATAGGATTTCTGTTGAGGGGGTAGAGGGTTTACTTAACTCAGAACCTGACACACTGGAAGTAATCAAATAGCTCTCATGAATCTAGGAATTAATGGTCTGGTGGTCCCTTGACAGGTTCTAACATTCGCACACTCAAGTTCTCGAATTATCTAACCCTTCTTGTTGTATTGAGACCCCCATGACTTCCTCCAGGATCTCAGACCCCCAGTGTCAATCACTCTGCACCGGTGCAAGGTAAATACTGTACATAGGCATCCCCACTCCTGCCGTAGGATCAGGCCCCAGCAAGTCTTAGCCTAGAGCCTGGTGCACAGAATTCTTCCTACTTACTCATCTGTGTCCTGGTCTAGACACACTGTGAGCAACCTACATCTCATTGCTCCAATCACAACGTGAAAGACTAGAGCCCAGAATTAGATCAATCGCGTTCGGGATGCTGACTATGTGATCGAGAGCCTCCATTTACTTAGCTGAAAAATGGGGGAGGTAGAGGGGCAGGTTAGAAGCTTCTCCTGGGCTAGATGCTTTTCCTGGGCTCTTCCTGGCTGACATCAGACACTTCAAATACTTCTATCTAGAACCTCCCAGAAGGTGGGGATACATGGCTTCACAGAGCCACCAGGTCATGGATTGTGATCACCACTTCTTGTCCTCTGAGAAGCAGTTCCCAATTTTTAACATTCTAAAGTTAAGGGGATCCACCCTCCTGGCTTCTCCCGGCTCCCCAAAGAATGACGACACAGACAACTCGCCCACACACTGGATAGCAATGATAACAATTTCCCAAGAGATGTGAAGGGTTTCACTGTTTGCAGTGTTTTTTGTTTTTTTGTTTTTTTGCTTTGTCTATTCATACCTCCTGGTTCCTGAAAATAATCCAGTGAAGTTGCCCAGGCAGGTTCCATCTTCTTCATTACACAGAGGAGGAACCATCATTTCATTACACAGAGAGGGAAAAGTAGCTCAGAGATGCCACATGTCCATGCCACACAGCAAATGGTGGTGTCGGTTCTCAAAGCCAGGTCTCTGGGTTCCTATTCTTAGATTCTTCCATCCACACCATTGGGTTGACAACATGTCCTCAAATGGGCAACAGGAGTAACTGGGAGGTGCAAGACCTCAATCACTGGGACTATGAAGGTCAAATCCAGTTCTGTCCTGCAGCTATAGTTGCATCTTAGAACCCTGGAACCTCAAAAGCTAATAACCTTCAGCCCTCCTTTATTGGAAAGGACCCTGTGGTCAAGTAGCTCAACTGTAGCCAGCACATAAGTCTCCCCTCCGAAGCCTCCTTGAGTAATCACCATCACCAATGCTTGAAACGGTTTGCAACCTACTTTCCGAAAACCCAATGACTTTATCCAAACATGCCAGGGTCCTCCAGCATAATTGAATAGCTCAAGCAACAGTAAGCTCACTCCCTTCCATCTTCTCGCTGGAAGAGAGCTGCCCCATTTACACTGGCCTGACACGGGACTCAGGCCAGATTGCAAGCAACAGGAGATTGATCACCCACCAGGCCTTCACAGTTGACAAGCTCCCAGTGCTTCCCACTAGTTGGGAGGTGAGCCCATGCAGCTCCCCCTCCCACTCGGTAGGACTCCCCTCTACCCAGGCAGTGGGAGGTGTGAGAGCACACTGGGGACCTGGAGTTCTTCTCCTGGTAACTCAGGTTCTGCACCTTAGAAGCAAGTGGCCCAAGGGGCAGGAAACACGTCAAGAGTGTAATGTGCTCTCACTCCAAGCCCCAGCTGCCTAGGAGAACTGGCTCTGGGGCCTGGAGGAAGTCCCTTCCCTGTTCAGGCCACAGACTACCCATCCGCACAGTGAACAAAACAACACCTCCTGGAAGAATCCCCACATTCACATTCCACATTCACAGCCTCTCTAGGTTCAACAAAGCTCTAGTGACGTTCAGGGATGGACCCCAGAATACACAGCAAGAACTGCACAATCTGGTCCGGCTCATCTCTCCCATGCCATCTCCTTCCCCCTCTAGCCTCTGTGCTCGTCCTCAATAGCAACAAGCTTTTCCCTACTTCCCTACCAGATGTTCTTACTCCAGCTCCTTATTCAGCAGGTTTGAAGTCATCTGTCAGGCCTTGGCCTCTCTGAGCACCCCAGCCCCACCCTCATGTGCTCTTGGTGCTATGTCTCTGGCCTCATCATGATCCATGTTCTCATTTATTGTACAACCATGCCTGAATCCCAGTCTCCTCCATGAAACCCAAAGCCCCACGAAAACAGACACTTCATCCTTGAGCCTTACTGCCTGGCACACAGTAGGCACTAAGTAGTAGTGGATGAACAAGTGACAGACCAGGAGAAAGAGCCGGCCTCCTTTAGGTGGGGAGGGAAGATCAATTCTGCCAACACAAAATCCACAAAGGATCTGACAGGCACCCATGGAAATGTGTCACAGGCCACTTGAGAATAGCAGTGATCACAGCTGCCCTCATCTGAGTTCACAACAAATTGGGTGCTATCTTATTTACCCTGTAAGTCTGGGAGATGTGTGATTTCTCTTAATGAGGAAACAGTTCCAGAGACATCAAGTAACTTGCCCAAGATCACACAGCCAGGAAGCTACAGATTCCAGCTGTCAGAAAGACTTGAGCTTGGAGCCTGAAACACTGAATGAACAGTGGAAACTGAGGCTCAGCTCTGGCCCAGGCAGCGGAAGGTTCCCCACAAGGCCCTGGCCCCAATGAGATTCTGGGACAATTTTCCATCTTAACAGTCATGGATGACTCAGATGGACTCCAGGGCTCAGCCACTGTCTTCCTGGAATGGGCAGGAGCCCACGTCGTGGAAGTATGAGAAGACTCTGAAGCTATGGCTCACCCTCACCCTCCCTTGCCAGGATGACCTGGGGAGGGGGACAGGGGGGTGGAACAGCAGGAAGCAGAGTGAGGTGCTCAGGGTCTGAGTTTAGTGCAGGCAAGGAGTACAGGCAGCAGGCCAGAGCCCCGTGTGGCCAGGGCCAGGTCACCTTCTGGCTTGTCTCCCTCCTTCTTCCGTCCACCCACCACTGGTCATGTCCTCACCACAGGCTTCTTAAGACTACAGGAGCAAGATTGCCAGCACTGAATGGGGCTTTTGGGGAGACTAACCCTTCTGTTTAACAGGTGAAGAGACTGTGCCAGACTTGAGGAAGACTAGAGGCTCAAAAAGGTGGACTATTCTGATGGAGGCAGAACCTGTCCTATGCTCCCAATTCTTACTGTACATATGCAGGATAGCCAGAGCCTGGGCAGAAATGGGAAGGGGGGGGACACAGTTGAACAAGACCCCACAACTATAACAAGAGAAGCCCACTTCACCAGAAGAACCATCATACAAAGTTAAGTGTTGCCAGCAGCTGTAAGTCAGTGGAGACTGTTAAGGCTGCGGCCCTCAGGCCAGGGCCTGAGCCCAGGATCTGCTGCTGAGCCAGACCATCAACTCAAAGCAGTGGCTGACCTTTCAGCTTCTTTCAAAACCATGCCCAGTCGTGGTGGAAGAGCCCATGAAGCTTCCAGTCTCACAGGCCAAGGTGAGCACAGGAAAGTGCTCTGAAGTTGCCACAGTCCAGGGCAGTGGAAAGATGGAGCCCGGCTTGCACCTAGTAGGTGCTCATGTGCACTGGAAGGGTAAAGGCAGAGGCTGCTCTCTCAGGGGGAGTTCTGAGGCCCCCATATGCCCAAAGGAATCTCCCATCTCTCACTAGGAACAAGGAAAAACATGGGCCATGGCCACGGTGGGCCAACCGGACAACTAAGTGCTTGGAGCTATTCCCGAGAGGGCTAAAGACAATATCCGGAGATCGAGGAAGCTGACTGTGAACCAGCTCTCCCACAACATCATCCTTGCAGGCTGTGGGACCGTTAGACTGGGCAGAAGTCGGACTGCAGCCAAGGGGATGTTCCCAGATGTCATGCTTTCAAACCGGACCCGCCCTGAACGGCAGGCAGGGACAGGCCTGCCCTGGGGAAGCCCTGGGATAAGGATTTCAGAAGGGTGCTCTGGCCTCTCCTTGGCAGGGGATGGCCCTGGCGCTCCCTGGCAACACACCGGTGCTTGTCCCTGAAAGGACAGTCGCCAAAGGCCTGGCCTCTAGCCTAGAGACTCGAAGCAGTGGACGGTAGCCATCCAGCCCCTCACTGACTACCCAGCCCCCCCAAGCCAACTTCTGCCTCTAGCCATCCTCCAAAGCAGGTCCCTTTGACCAGATTCTTCATCCAGGTTCCTCCTCAGAGGTTTCCCAGATAAAACGGGAGGGGGGCATGAAGGAGCCCGAGGTCGGTCTCAAGGTGGCCCCCAAGGGCTTAGGACCCCTCCTCGGTCTCCTCGGTGGCACAGGGGGCCGGCCGGCGGCTCCAGCCCACGGGGTATGACAACGGGCGCCCCCCACAGCCTCCCTCTGCCCCATCCGCACCCCCACCTTGAGGTAGTCGTTCTCCGACCGCAGCTCCTCCAGCTCTCGCACGAAGCCACCCGGGCCGCAGTCCAGCATCTCCTCGGTGAGGTCGGAGAAGGCGAGCGAGGCGCTGAGTGGCAGGCGGCTGCTGCCCGCCGACGACGCGGCTACCGACGGCTCATCCGGGGAGGCGGGGGGCCGCGGCGGGTGCTGCGCCGGCGGCGCGGGGTGGGGCGGCTGGCCGCTCCGGACCCCCGCCGGGCCCCCGGCCCCAGACTCGGCGTCGCTGCTCAGCGCCAACTCCAGGCCCAGCAGGCGTGCCTCCTCGGACGCGCAGTCCGACACCTCCGAGCTGCTGTCGGTGAGGCTGGGCGGTGGTGGCGGCGGTCTCGGGCCCGGGCCCGGGCGCGGGCGGCCCTTCGCGCGGACCCCTGTGCGGACCCCGGCCACCCGCGCCCCTGCGCCCCGCGCCCCGGGCGCCACCACGCGCCCCTTCTTGTCCGGCCGCGCCGAGGACGCGGCGCTGCAGGCGGCTGCGGCACCCGGGCCTGGGCCGCGGCGGCCCTTGGCCAGCGACCAGCCGGCCACGTCCTTGGGCCGGGCCGGCGACGGCGCACGGTGGCTCTTCTTCCTCTCCGGGACGGGCGCGGGCGGGGGGCCGCAGCCCCGGGCTGAAGGCTCCCCCGCCGGCGCCTCCATCGTGGCCTCCCTCGGCCTCAGCAAACGGCGCGCATGGCCCGGGGCCGCCCGGCCTCCGCGCCCCTGGGGAGAGTCGCGGCGCAGCTCCGGCCGCTCCGGCCGCGGCTCCTCTCGGCCCACCTCGGCCCCGGGGTTGCGCTCCGGCCCCGAGCCGCGCCGCACGGGCTCTCCGCTGCTCTGAGTTCGCAGGGAACGGCCAGACCGTCTCCAGGCGCCCCGGCTCCGGCTCCGGCTCCGCCCGGCGCCCGCCCCCTCGGCCTCGCCGCGCCCCCGAAGCGCGCCCGGGCCCCGGCTGCTGGAGCGTCGGTCGCTGCCTCCGGCTCCGAGTCCGGCCCCGGCCCGGGCCCCGGCTCCGCCCGGCGCGGTCCGCCCCCCGCGCAGCCCCGCCAGCTCCCCGCCCCGCCGCCTCGGCTCGGGGGCGCGCGGCTCCGCGAACAAAAGGCGGACGCGGCGGGAGCGGCAGGGAGGGATCTGCGAGGCAACAGCGACCCCCTCGAGGGTCAGGCGGGCCCGGGCTGCCGCGGCCTGGGCTCCCTCCTCCCCGGCTCCGCCGCCGCCCCCTCCCCGGCCGCCCGGGGGGATGCAGCTGGCGGCCGCACCCCTTCTCCCAGCGTCCAGGCAGGGGTCGCGCGAGCGGCGGGGCGTGGGACTTCCCGGCGGAGGCCCGGCGGACCTCAGCTCGCAAGAGTCTGCATCCATATACACACCGGGCACCACCACGTTCCTCGCCGCTGTGATGAGCCTGCGCGAACTCCGCCCCCCTCTCCCTCACAAAGCCGGAGCCGCGACCCCATTGTACAGAAGTGTAAACTGAAGCGTGGGGGCGACGCGCTTAGTTCGAGGCCCCCTGCCGGGCCCGCAGCTCTCCTGGGCGGGCGGAGGCTCTTCTTCTGCCCCCCCAGCTCCCCTCCCGCTCGCTTATGGGCCCGGGAGCCCCGGAGACGTGCCGGCTCCGCACACCTTGGCTGGTTGTGATCCCAGACACACCCCCTCCTCTTCCTCACCCTGGGTTTCACACTCTGCACCGCTAAAATGGAGTC
The DNA here is from genome assembly GCA_004024945.1 of Uropsilus gracilis. Taxonomy (NCBI): domain Eukaryota; kingdom Metazoa; phylum Chordata; class Mammalia; order Eulipotyphla; family Talpidae; genus Uropsilus; species Uropsilus gracilis. Next base: position 19,569 of record PVHY01016447.1, read on the forward strand.
GGCTCATTTTGAGGTGTCAGACTAGCGATGCTTTCGGGGTAGGCTATGCCACCTCGGGGTAGGCTATGCCCCGGGTGGCGGCTGGCGGCTGGCGCGGGCCGGAGATGGTTGCCTTGATCCCCTCACGTCCTCGCAAGAGCCCCTGCTCTGGCAGGGGCAGATTCTTTCCTTCCGGAGCTGTAGTCCAGGCCGGGTTGTTGGTTTTCCCACGTGTCTGTCACACCTTCCCGCCCCCTCCCCCTCGCCCTCCCTCCCGCTCTTTGCTGCCACTCTAGCTAAACCCGAGGGACAGACCAGATCAAATTCTTCCGCTACCCATCTGGTGAGCACCCACCCTCCAGGTAGCACCCCTGACCACCCTGGGGTGCTGGGCAGAGCTGTAATGACTTCCCTACAGCCTTTTCTTCCGGTTCCTTCCCCTCCCCCTCCTTTCCTTTGCCTCAGCAGCTCCTTTCCTCCTTTTTCCTTTTCCAGTTGTTCCCTTTCCTCCACCTTCCTCCTGTTCCTCCCCCAACCCTGATCCTTCACCTCCTCCTGCCCTTAACACACAGCTTTTCACAGAGAGCTGACTTCCTCTCTGCAGTAAATGCATTTGGTCAGGATGTCCTCTCACCTCACCTGAGAGGGGCTTCATCCCCATCCAGATGTATCTAGGTGTGTGAGTGCCCTTTCTACCCTCCGATGTTTACTCTGGGTGCCAACTCGCCAGAGAAGGAGGAGGGTCACTCAGCAGATCCTGAGTAAATGCTTTGGGGACATTCTCAGCCCTGCTGGGATGCACCAGCTCCCATGCCCCTAGTGACTGGCCACTCACCCCAGGCCACAGACACTGGGTTGGACACTGTTGAACGCAATGGTCGACTTGTCAGTGGTGGGTTTCTGTTCATGCAGTCCACAGTAGAGAAGGGAGATGAACCACGGCAGATTCATCACAAGCGGTGTGGCACAGCATGATGGCATGGGTGCTGGACGAACCCCGGACAACCCTTCCCTGAGAGTTCCCACCTAGTCTGGTCTGATGGAACAATGTTGGATCTTCCAGCCTGATATCCCTGTTTCTTTCTTTTCTTTTCTTTCTTTTGAGACTAGGTCTCTCTTTGTTGCCTGGGGAACGGCAGGCTCATGTTGCCCAGGGTACCATGGATTCAAGTGATCCCCAGCCTCAGCCTCCCAGGTAACTGGGATTACAGGCATGTGCCACCACACCCAGCTATTTTATGAGACTAGGTCTTGATATGTTGCCCCAGGCAGGTCTTGAACCCATGAACTCAAGCGATTCCTCGCCTTGGCCTCACGCTTCGTAGGCTGTGATTAAAGGCACGTGCCACCGTGCCTGACCCTATATCCCTGTTTCTTGTAGGCTGGTTCTGATCCAGCACAGAGAGATGCTGTGTCGCCCTTTGACAATGTTTACCCTCTCTGTGCTTCCATTTTTCTCAGGCAGAATATGGTTGTAGAGATATTAATGGTGTGGATCCAGGCAGGAGGCATGCCAGACCAGGCTGGCCCAGCCACTGCTCACATCCCCACAGCCACACCAAGAGTCCTGAGATTAGAGTGGACTGAATCTCCCCATTTGAACCTAGGCTGGAGTCCCAGTTCTACCACATATCTTCACTGGGCCCCAACCATCATGGTTGAGGACCCTTCCTGTTCTGAGAGTTTTTGGATTTGGGAAGCCATGGTATCTACATTGCAGCTCCCGGAGAGCCCCAGAGAGCAGCAAGGTCCTGGTGGGGAAGAACCTGGAAGTGGGTAGGACTGAGATAGGGGTTCTGTGCGCAACACTGCATAGAGGGTCACAGAAAGGCTAAGAACTTCTTGTGACTGTTTTTTTCCCCTAAAGATGGGCACAGCAAATATTCATCCAAGCTGCTCTTTTTACAATGTGGCACTGACACTCTTCCAACTGAGTAAGTAACAAGGATCTCTGGCTCCTCCCTTGAATCTGAAGACATCTTTGCAACTGTCTCAACCAAAAGAGTTGGGGGAAGTGCCACTGTGACTTCCAAGCCTGGGTCATAAAACGCAGTATGGGCGGGCACAGTGGCTCGTGCCTGTAAGCTTGGGGCTTAGGGATTGCAGTTCGAGTCCCACCTGGGACCTGTAGCGAGACCTAGTTCCAAAAAAATAGCTGGACGTGGTGGTGCGTGCCTGTAATCCCAGCTACCTGGGAAGCTGAGGCTGGGGATTGCTTGAGTCTGTGGTACCCCGGGCAATGAGAGCCTGCGGTTCCATGGGCAAAAATAGTGAGACCTAGTCTCAAAAAAAAATAATAATAATAATAATTAAAAAAAAAAATAAAAGGCAGTATGGCTCTGCCCACTGAAAGGCATCTCTCATGCTCACTTTCCTCCTCCCTCTCCTCTCCCCTCCCCCTTCTTCTCTCTTTCCCTCCCCTCCTCCTTCTCTCCTTCTCTCTCTCCCTCCCCTTCTCCCTCTCAGTTTCCTCTCCCTTGGAACCCAGCCACCATGTGGGGAGGAAACCCAGGCCTCATGGACAGGACGCGTGAAGTGTTCCAGCCAACAACTCCAGCTCTGGTCCCCACTAAACCACCAGATATGTGAGAGAATGAGATTTCAAATGGTCCAGCCCCCAGCCTTAAAGCCTTTATGATGATGCCAAGTAGAGCAGAAATTAGCTATCACACTGATCTTGCTTGACTGTAAAATAAACATTGTTGTTTTAAGCCACTAAGTTTGGGAGCAGTTTGTTACACAGCAATGGATAGCAGAAATGCAGGTCCAAGGTCATACCACTTGGAAACAGCAGGACCGGGACCATTCTGAGCCCAGGGCCACCCAACCCCAGAACCTGTTGTGCCATGCAATTGAGCTGACCCAGCCCAGGCACATGGTGTGTGCCAAATAAAGCGTCACTCAAAAAGCAATGAAGCGTTTGAAGATCGCAGGAATGATATATCAGATTGTAAGACGTGAAGACGCTGATGGCCGGGTGGGAAAATCTGATTTTTCCCATTCTGGCCATGAAGTGACTGACATGATAGAAACTAAATCCTGGAGGGCTCAAGATGAGGTGTTTTTGAATAAAAACTGCTTTTCAGTCAGGCATGGTGGCGTGTCCTTGTGACCCAAGCCCTGGGAGGCAAGAGGACAGGGATTGCTTGAGTTCATGGGTTCGAGACTACCCTGGGCAACATAGCGAGACCTGGTCTCAAAAAAAAAGATGCTTTTCATTACACAAATCATGAGACAAACAAAGCTACAAGGTGAGGAAGAATTAGAGGGACTGGTAGAGTAACCTGCTTTAAATTGGAGCGTTAGACCAGGCACTGTGGTGCGTGCCTGTAAGCGGCAGCCTAGGACACTCTTCGGGGACCAGGGATTGGGGTTCGAGTCCCACAAGGGACAACATAGCGAGACCTAGTTCCAAAAAAATAGCTGGGTGTGGTGGTGCACGCCTGTCATCCCAGCTACCTGGGATGACAGGTAGGCTGGGGATTGCTTGGTCCGTGGTAATCCCGGCAACGCGAGCCTGCGGTTCCACAGGCAAAAATAGCGAGACCTAGTCTCAAACAAACAAACAAACAAATAAATAAATAGGAGCATTAGGGAAGCTTCTCTGAAGAGGCAACAAGTAAAATGAAGTGGTCAAAGAGGCAGAGCAAGAGAACTCCAAGCAGAGCAGCAGAAAAGGCAAAGGCCCTGAAGGGAGACAAGAGTGATAGATATTCAAGAATGTGAGAAGGTCAGTGTGGCTGTAACTTGGGTGATAACAAAGAACAAGATAAAGTTGGAGTAGACAGCAGGAGCCAAGGCATGTCCTGGGCAGGGCCTTTATTTTGGAGTCAGTGGCAAGACATTGGAGAATGTCAGCAGATCTATGAGGCACTCTAAATTCTGCTTTAAATGGATCGCACTAGCTCCTGGCAAAAAGGGATGCCAGTGCATAGGCTACAGGATGACTGACCCACAGTCTGAGGAGAGTAGATGGGGGTGGAGGCCGTGGAAGGGAAAAGCAGAGTCGGTTTGAGGTCTGTTCTGGAGCTTGGAAGAGCCAGGTACCTTTGACCGGAAGTTAGGGTTCCAAGAAATAGAGGCAAGTTCAAGTTTCAGATTTCTGGCTTTAGATCCAGGGTACATGAGGATGCCATTAAACCACTCAGGAAAACAAACCAAGAGATGGTCAAAGGATAATGAGACCAGATTTGGAGGGGGAAGAGAAGAATTCTTTATCATTTGAGATGACTATGGAGGTGTCCAAGTATAAAACCCATATATGCAATTGACAGGGTGTCTGCAGCCATGTCAGCCATTGGCATTTAGACAAAACTTAAATCCATGGAACCAGGTGAGGTCCTATGGGAGAAGGTCTGTAGAGAGAAAAATAATCTGACCTAGAGTCAGCAGGAACTCCTAGTCCAAGAACTCCCAGGTCTAGAAAGTGAGTGGAGGAGAAAGCAGCTATAGAAAAAACCAAGCAGAGAGGGAGATGCCAGTGGAGTAGGTAGGAAACCAAAGCAAGGCAGCTTGGGAAATGGAGGCAACAGAGTAGCTAAATGAGGAAGGAGGCATAGCACCCACCAGGAGCAGAGAAGCTAGAGGAAGATGGGAGGAAAAAGTGCCCCTCCACAGGGTACCACGGAAGCTGCTGCGGTCCTTGATGAAAGCAGGGGTGCTGGGGACGGAAGTCTCAGGAATGGACTAAGAGTGACAGGCGGGAAAGATAGAGTGTAGGGAAAAGAGAAGAGCAGCTGTGGAGGCGATAGTGTTGTCAGGAGGGAAGGGTCAGCAAGAGACAGATGCAACAAGCAAGGGCAGGAAAATGGGAGGAAGCAAACAGACCCACCAGGGTGGACTGGCTTCCAAAAGGAATACCTGCACTCTCCCACACACAAGGGAGGAATGGTGGGGGAGGGGCAGTGAGAAAGGCGGGGAGTGAGTGTTGAGGCTTGTTTTCTCAATGAAGAGCACTGTTGCCAGCTGGGAGTGAAGAGGGTGAAACCTTGAGGAGAACAAAGACCTTATGCAAAAGTGACCTCAAAGAATGGAGATCAGACTTCTCAGGACCTGTGAGTGGGTGTCAGACCATCTTCTGTACCCTCTTCAGGTTCAGTGTAAAGTCATTCCATCCAGCAAACACCCAGTGCCTCCTTCCAGGAGGAATGCTAGCCACTTCTCTTAATGTTTTCGTTTATGTGCATTGTTAAATTGTACTGCACATAGAAGTTGATTTATCTTTTTCACTCGAGAGGAAAGCAGAGCATTCCTCTATGCGTTTATAGATTCTATGCAAACATCACTGAATAGTTGGGAATAATCTACGGAGGACATGCTCCATGGGCCACTTGACTCTTCCCCATGTTACCGGACATTCAAATCATCTCTTGGGGAGGGTCATTCCAGTTCTGGAAGCCAGTGTGTGGGCTAATGAGGAAAAGAGACAGGCAGAGTAGGGGTTCTGGGGCTCCAGAACCCCTTGTGGGTTCTGGATTGTGGATTGTGTAGGCACAATCCCATCTTGGAAACTTTTTTTTTTTTTTTGAGACTAGGTCTCACTATTTTTGCCTGTGGATCTGCAGGCTCACATTGCCCGGGGTACCACAACTCAAGCAATCCCCAGCCTCAGTTTCCCAGGTAGCTGGGATTACAGGCGTGCACCACCACGCCCAGCTATTTTTTGGGACTGGGTCTCGCTGTGTTGCCCAGAGCGGGACTCGAACTGCGATCCCTAGCCCCAGCCGCTTCATAGGCTAAAGCTTAGAGGCATGAGCCACCGTGCCCAGCTCCATCTTGGAAGCTTTTTAGGGTCCTCTTCTATGGCAGTTGGTTTTCCTGCCAGGTCACACCCAAGTTTTCCAGGGCATGAGGATAGAAAACGAGGCAGCAAAGCAAATTTCCTGGTGCCCAAAAGGTTCAAGGATTGAGTGTGGGGGGCATAGGTTGGGGATGGGGCGGGAGAGCAGGCAGACGCAGGTGTGTGACCCCTGAGCTGTTTACAGTCTCAACATGTACTGCAACAGTCATGTTTGAAATGACAACAGCGGCCTTCACTTGCCTGTTTTCCCCATAATACATGTCCTTTTGGTATCCCACCCTTCCAGAGCAGGGCATTGCCCAGGAGACTTGGCCATCTGCAGGGCAGCTAGGGACCCAAATCCACCACAACCGGCAAGAGGGAGTCTTTTTCAGTGCGATGTTGGTGAAGTGAGCCACCCCAGAGAGGTCATTCGCCCCCACAACAGAGGCTGACTGCCCGTTCAGTGAGCATATTTTTCTGGGTGTGAGTGTGGGTGAGGCTGCTTGCTCTGGGACAGGTGAAAGCCCCTTCCAGCTTTGAGTTCTGTGAGTCAACAATGCAACGTTCGTTGACGTTCTCCTTTGAGTCAGGGACAGGTAAACCCCACAGATGGGGTACCAGCTGTGTGCTAATCACGGGGCTCCTGTGTGTAACCTCACCTAATGTCATGACAGGCTGACGAGGAAAACATCAAATTAGCACCCTGTGCGAGGGAGGGGAAGCCAGCAGGGCAGCGGAGGGCTGCTTCTCCCAGGTTCCCAGCCCTGAGCTTCCCTTGAAACATAGGGTGATTGACAGAGAGCCCATATGGTCACCCATGCTGTAGTATTTGTGCCCCGTTGGGAAGAGTCTTCAGCAGCTGGCTTCAGGCACTAGGTGGCTCTGTGGTGGCAGACTCCAGGTTAGATGGAGCCAAGAAGTCCTTTATCTTCTCTCTCTTTGGCCCAGGAAGGGCAGAGCTGGGGCCAGAGGGGTGACAAGGTCTTGTTTGTGTGTATTTGTGGGGTTTTAAGTTTCTGATGGACAACAGTCACCTCCGGGCCCTTCCAGCTGGAACCAGCACGGGCACAGGGCCAGGGCCTGCCACCCTCTGGGCAAGTATAAGAGCCAGGGAGGAGAGCCTGGAACTGATCAGGGTAGAGGTGCCAGCCACCTGCCAGGGGAGGAGCAGGGTGTGGAGCTAAAGCTTCTGCGTTTAGACCACAAGCTGGGCAAGGTCAGGTCTGGATGTGGCCACCCTTGGGGGGTCAGGGAAATGTTCTAAGGAAAGCAGCTGGCTGAATGGACAGGAGAGGAGGAGGTCCCAGATACCAGGGCTCAGCAGGGTGAGTACATCTCCAGAGTGCCTGCCTCTCTCTTCCCTGCTAAACTACTCACCCTTGCATGTGACCAATTGACTTTTCCAGAGATGATAGGTAGAGACCGAGTGACCACCTGTCAGAAATTCAAGCCCTGGTCTCTCAAAGAGGCAGTATCAGGCGGGTAGAAGTAAGCAGTTATCCAGCACTCACCAAACAGCAGGTACTAGGGGTTATCTCAGCAATTTGAGGATAGCCGGGAGTAACATCCTTATTCTTGAGATAGAAGTCTCAGTTTTTCCTACAAGATCCCTAGGAAGTAGACGTCAGAATTTTACAGATGAAGGGACTGAAGTCCAGAGATGTTTAGTAATTCACCCAAGGTCACACAGCAAGTAAGTGGCAGGAACAGGGTTTGCACTCCCTGACTCCAAAGTCTGTGTTCCTTTTTTGAGACTAGGTCTCGCTATTTTTGCCCGTGGAACTTCAGGCTCTCGTTGCCCGGGGTACCACAGACTCAAGCAATCCCCAGCCTCAGCTTCCCAGGTAGCTGGGATGACAGGCATGCACCACCACGCCCAGCTATTTTTTTGGAACTAGGTCTCACTACGGGCCCCAGGAGGGACTCAAACCGCGATCCCTAGCCCAGGCCACCTCATGGGCTGAAGCTTACAGGCACGAGCCACCGTGCCCGGCCTCAAAGTCTGTGTTCTTGACTGCTGTGTTACACTGTCCTGTGATTGTACTAGTCCCTCCCCTCTGAGGGGCAGTTTCTTTCTCTGTGGTCTGAGAGGGTAAGATTTGACAATCAGTAAGAAATCACCCTGCCATTCCCTAAAGGTTTCTGGACACAGGAACGTTAAGCAGCTGGGAAACCTTTTGAAAATATTTACCAAGAACTATGTTCATGCCCTTTGACCCAGTATTCAACTTTTGAAATTTACCATAAAGGACATAATCAGGTTTATGAACAAGGAAATTCATCCCCCCATTTTTACTAAAGAAAATGAGTCCAACAGTAGAGTCATCAGTGATGTATGTCCTACGATGAAATAATTTGCAGACATTAAAAACCATATGTTCAGGGCCGGGCATGGTGGCTCGTGCTTGTAAGCTTCAGCCTATGAAGCGGCCGGGGCTAGGGATCGCGGTTCGAGTCCCGCCTGGGGCCCGTAGTGAGACCTAGTTCCAAAAAAAATAGCTGGGCGTGGTGGCATGCGCCTGTAATCCCAGCTACCTGGGAAGCTGAGGCTGGGGATGGCTTGAGTCCGTGGTACCCCGGGCAATGAGAGCCTGCGGTTCCACAGGCAAAAATAGCGAGACCTAGTCTCAAAAAAAAAAAAAAAAAAAAAATGTTCAAAGAGTACCGGATGTCACCAGAAACTTCTCATTTATTAAGTTGGAATAAGCTCTTTATAAAACTTTCCATGGTCTGATCTATGTATAATGTCTATAGACACATGTATATGAAATAAATATAGACGAGTGGAAAACATGCCCTTAGGGGTTGAGAGCTTAACTTTGAGAGATGGAATTATGAATATTTTTTTGTATCTTCCTTTGTTCTCTCCTAGATTTCCCAATTTTTCTATAAATGTTTTGGCTTTTTAATTAGAAAAATGAATTTTTATTTTTTTAAAAAGGTCTGTGCCTTTCAAGCTTCTGTTATAATGAACTCACTGACTTTCAGAAGATATTGGTCTTATGGGGCCTCTGAGATGAACTGATCCAATATGATATATGTGGGAAAACCGAGACCCAAAGGTGTTTATTCAATTTTTTTTCTTTTTTTTTGAGATTAGGTCTTGCTATTTCTGCCCGTGGAACCGTAGGCTCACATTGCCCGGGGTACCACAGACTCAAGCAATCCCCAGCCTCAGTTTCCCAGGTAGCTGGGATGACAGGCGTGCGCCACCACGCCCAGCTATTTTTTGGAATCAGGTCTCGCTATGTTGCCCCGAGCGGGACTTGAACCGCAATCCCTGGTCCCCACCATGGCTTTCTAGGCTACCGATTATAGGCACGCACCACCATGCCCAACTATTTATCCAATTTCACATGGAGAACAGAGGACCCGGACTCCCAGCTTGGAGTTCAGGCACCTGGTTCCCAGGACCACAGGCAGAGGCCAGGTTGCTTGAGTAAGGCAGCAGAAGGAATTGAGACCTAGAATTTACTGTGCATGCCTAACACATAACAAATGCTAACTGCAAGTGACTCCTGTGTGGCTGGTCTTATAGACCCACCTGGTGACAGCTTGGCCTGGAAATGACAAGGGAAAGGGAGCAAAGGGCAACTGGGCGGGCATGGTGTCAGCCAGGTGTGTCAAGCCTCTCCCTGTCATCTCTGGGCCTCGCCCTGTGGCCCTGTGCTTCCTCCCCCAGTAAGGCTGACAACTCACGGCTTGGACTCCAGGAGGAGAATGAAAGGTGGCTGGCGCTATACACGGCTGGTAAGGGGCCAGGGAGGGAACAGGCTGTGGGCAGGGGCAGTCTAGTCTATCGTACACACCAGCCTACTTTGGGGGGGCAGGGGTGGCAGGTGCATGGGTAGGGGTGATAAAGCTTTCGTGCTTAGGAGGTGGGGAAGCTGGTGTCTCCCTTCTTGACTCTGTGTCGTCACAGCCCAGTGAAGTGGAAGACACTCTGTCTGCAGAGGAGGGTGAGGAAGAACAGGAGGAGACAGCACCAGCTTCAGCACCAGATCCTGTTCCTGCAGATCCTGTGGAGCCCCAGCTGACAGAAGCCAGCAAGGTTTTGGGCACCTCAGAGATTAGGCAGGTTCGGGCATGGTTCATGGTACAAGAATTCCAGCCCCAAGTTGAAGGGTCCCACTCTTCCCCCACCCCAGCCAGGTCCAGGGACACCTGGGATCACCCTTGCTCTGTCCCAGCTCAGTGTCACCTAGGGAAAACCACTTTCCCTTCTCATAAAATGACCCAGTAGTATTAGCATCATGCTCTTCTCTGGGCCAGGGGGTTAAAGGATAAGATGCAATTAGCTTGGGACTGATGCCAAAGGTGGAGGTGGGGGTTAAGGTGGGAGGATTAGAAGGAGGAATCCTGCATTCCATCTATTCCTTATTCCATAGGGGGACTTCACCTGTGTTCCAATGTTGATTCTCTTTGCACCCCATGTGGACTTTAGGCAACTTGCCTAAACTTCATCTCCCTTAAGCCTCAATTTTCTCATTTATAAAATGGGACTAATAATCCCCATATCTGACCAGGCATGGTGGCGCATGCCTTTACTTGCAGCCTACAGAACGAGGCCAGGACTAGGAATTGCTTGAGTCCACAGGTTGGAGACCCACCTGGGGCAACACAGCGAAACCTAATCCCAAAAAAATAGCTGGGTGTGATGGCGCGTGCCTGTAATTCCAGCTACCTGGGAAGCTGAGGCTGGGGATCACTTGAGTCCGTGGTACCCCAGGCAACTGAAACCTGCAGTTCCCTGGGCAAAATAACAAGACCTAGTCTCAAAATCATCATCATCATCATCATCATCATCATCATCATCATCATCATCCCCATATCCAAGAGCTACTGCTAATGGCATGAAACACCCCCAGTAACAGTAAATTTCATGCCTGTGTGAGTGGTGGCTATGGCTATTTAACCCAGGATATAGTAGGAAAGTGAGAAGATCAGGACCCCTGGTTCAGCTCCTTTCCTGTTCCCAGCTCAGCCTCCACTTCCCCCCGAGAGTCACTGAACATTCCTGGAGTTTGGTCTTTGGCACATCGAGGGATGGCTTCAGCTTGCGGAACCTGTACAGGCAGATGGAGGGTCACAACGGGCCAGTGCTGCTGGTGCTGAGGGACCAGGATGGCCAGGTGAGCTGGGCCCGGGCTCCAATCTGAGGCTGTGGGGGCTCCCAACTAGCGACCAATGGGTCTTACCCCAGGGCAACCCCAGGGAAGAGACCACAGAGATTTTGAAATCCTTACCTGCTGGTGGGAAAAAGTGAACTGGGGAGGCACCAAGAGAAGACACCTACATTTCCTAGGAGGCCGGCTGAGAGGGCATTGCTTTGGTTTCTCCAATGGGCTGATTCCGGTGGCAGGAGTGGGAAGGGAGGAGAAGCTGGTTTTAACTGTTCTTCTGCAGGGGAGACATAGGAGAGAGGTCGGGAATCCATGGGAGATTCCCTGGAGCCTCTTCCTTAGCAAAACAATGCTGATTAGGTGGAAGTTTTGACTCACGTTAACCCCTCTCCACCCAGGGATCCTGCTCTGCCATCAGGGCATTCCACCCAGCCATCCCACCAAAGAATGACTAAAAATACTCTGGTCCCCTTAGATGGTGAAATATTTGAAAGAAAAGAAAAAGGATTTTGGAACCACAGATATTTCATGTGGTTTTTGGTCTCAAGAGTTTTTTTTGTTTGTTTGTTTTGAGACTAGGGCTTGCTATTTTTGCTCGTGGAACCGCAGGCTCCCGTTGCCCTGGCGCGCGCCACCACGCCCAGCTATTGTTTTGGAACTAGGTCTCGCTACAGGCCCCAGGTGGGACTCGAACCATGATCCCTAGCCCCGGCCACTTCATAGGCTGAAGCTTACAGGCACGAGCCACCATGCCCGGCCACTGGTCTCAAGAATTATAAAGCTGTTTGTTTCCATTCTCATTGCTGTTTGTTGGACCATGGTTAGCCCGTAGGTTTCTTCCTTTTCTGAAGCAATGACCTTCTCCTGGGTGAGGTCTGCTTTCCTGAGACACAGTAGACCATGCTACTTAGCTGTCCAGTCTTAACTCTGTGTTGTGTAGCCAGTCCGAGCTCCTTTGGCACCTGTCAGTACCTCCTCCTTTTTGCTGATTATCTCTTCATTTTGGCTCCCATTTTGCTATTTCTTTGCCTTTTACTTCTGGCCTCTGGCTTAAGGAGTCTGTCTCCCAGCCATTGTCCGTAGGGGAGTTCCTCTCCAGAGATAGACATCAGCAGATGGTTGGTCCTGGTCATCTCCTCTCTCAGTTTGCAGCTCTGCTGTGGGCTGCGGCCACATTTCTGTGGCCTTCCTCCCCTTGTGAAGGAGGACAACTTGCTCTTGCTGTAGGCATCTCTGAGCTGGGATTCTGGCTCCCAGCTCCCAGCAACAACAGTGCAAGTGTAACTCTGCGCTAAGTCATCAGTACATCTGGTCACATAGTCCTTTTTCTGGTGGTTCCCTCAGTGTTCTTCTTGGGTCCTGCCCAGGAGATGGGTGTGTCCAGGACCTTTTATTCATTCCTGACATCCTCTGTGTCTGTAGCTGGTTCATTAGTGTTTCTTTTTCTGTGGGGTCTGACTACATTGGGGCGGGGGTTTACCCGCCCACCTGCCACTGCCCCTCTCCCAGGACTTCAGAGATGGGCAGGGTTTCCCTAGGGAACCTTCCAGTGGAGGGTGCTGATGGAGGGCAGCATGTCTGAGCCCCCAACTCAAAGGGCCCCTGAAACACGCATGAAAGCTCAATCTTCTCCTGATACCAGGGCTCAGTCATTCAACTATGAAGTGATTCGTGGAACTTATCAGTGTCAGCACTGCCACAATGAACTCAGAGTTCAAAGTTCAAAAATCAGAAAGGCTCCAAGCATTTTCCACCCTACATTATAGACCTTATCTTTTCTGTTCTCCCACCTCCTTCACCACCCTCCTCCCTCCCCAAATGCCTCAGCTAGTGGTTTGGAGGGACAAGCTGGTACTTATAACTTCATAATTCAAGAAGGAAGTGACCGTGTGTCAATTTCAAGAATTAGCACCTGTAAGATAGAACAATCTGCCTGTGTACACACCCCCAAAAAGATTTTGCTCCTCAATCAGTTTCTGCCCCTAAAATGGTAAGTTATTAACTGGTTTAGTCTTTTGGTGGGAACAGTGTTAAACTCAGACAGGAACCACCTTGGCTTCTAGACTTCAGGCATTCACAGTCAGTGAGTCTCTCACAGTTGTCATTCATGTTGCCAGTGACATTTACAGAAAAGACAAAATATTCTGGACATGGAGTGGAACCATCCATGTTGTTTGTTCTTTTCATTGCTTCACCATCACTCCATTAAAGCCCCAAATCGCAACAAAAATGATTCCACCCATCTCCCTTCTTCGCCAGCCCACACCTCCCACCCCAAATAAGTTACCAGAAAAAGCCCAAAACTTCACACATGATACATTGTGAGAATGTGGAGTTTACACTGCTGGGAAGAAGGCTGTGTGTCCTGGAAATGCTCTTTGAAGATACAGGGAAACTTTTGGTTTGCCTGGGCAACTAGTTTGCGAATCTGCCCTTTCAGGAGGCTCTTGGCTGCTCTCAGTCAAGGGCAGCTTGGGTTACCCTCCCCTCACTGGGTGTGTATGCGAACTGTACAGCGGAGAACAACTTCAAAGCCCTGTGGGAACTTGCTGGCTCTTTAAAGGACATCTTCTCAAGTCACCTTGGTGATGTCATAGAAGTAGAAAACCCAACCCACTAGAAACCCACAGAGGCCCAGGCGCTGGTCCTCAGGAGAGTTCATTCTTGTCTCTCTTTTTTTTGAGACTAGGTCTCGCTATTTTTGCCCATATAACCACAGGCTCACGTTGCCCGGGCTACCACAGACTCAAGTAATCCCCAGACTCAGCTTCCCAGGTAGCTGGGATTACAGGCATGACCCACCACGCCCAGCTATTTTTGGGGGACTAGGTCTCACTATATACCCCCAGCGGAACTCGAACCCTGATCCCTGGCCCAGGCCGTGGCTTCCTAGGCTGCCACCTACAGGCATGCGCCACTATGCCCGGCCTGTGTTTGAAATTTTTATGAAGGAGGGAAACACAGCTTACAAAACAGATGTGCTACCGAGTTTCTTTGTTCAGCAGGCTGAACAAAATCATTTCATTTCATTCAATGTCTTTGAGGAAAAAAAACGGATCGCACAGGGGCCATTGTTTGGAGTTTGCAAACAATGATAATGCTAAGAAGAAAAGCAGCACTTTGATATTAGTAAGCTTCTGGTTCATTTTCCATTTCCTTCTGGGGTCTTAAGAGTGCCTCTCACATTCAAAACCAAAACTTGGAGGACCTGCAGCACTGTAGGTCAGTGAGGGTTCCACACT